>CM040406.1:36481216-36561216 GCA_022702515.1 Ilyophis sp. 1 JC-2022
ACAAGAGAATGGCGTTTACGTTCGTTGTTACACTTTCCGTGTAATCAGTTCACAGTGCCTGGCTCGAAGATTATGGTAATAAGACGGTTATTTTGGCAGGAATAATAAAGGCGGTGATCAGTCAGAGCTGGAGTACGTACGACTCCCCAGTGACACGTGCGAGAGACAGAAGGAAAGGAAAAAAATCACCGATTGTTTTTATTCCATTGCGAGTATCCCTCTGCTGTTTCTTCCCCTCTTTTATCGCCGCCATATATTTACACAAAGATCCGGGTGTCATTTGTCGTCGTAAAGGGAAGAAACGGTGCTGCTGCAACAATAAAAGATGTAGAGTGACACACTAATTCAGAATTAATTATGGAGCGCACTCTGTAGGATTGTGTGTTTTGTGGCGCGGTGCCGCGGTAAAGCGGCGAGAGGCTTGCTTCCGCGCCCTTGTTAGGGCGCTCCGGTTGCGGATGCTGATGAAATGCCTTCCTGTAATCCTGTTATCCGACTAGCATGAATCAAGCGAAATTGGCGAATAATCAGCTCCGCCGCTTGTTTAGTGGCCGGGGTTGAGGTGAGCCGATGACTTGCTCTCTGTTTGGTCTATTAACATAGATTAACGTGGATATATAGGCTTGGGTAGTTCCTGGATGGACGAGCACTGGAAATTCTGTTCGAGAGAGGGCAGCGTGGCTCAGCGCTGCCTCCTGTGTGGGGAAGTAGTATTGTGCGAAAGCCTAGCTTGGCACCAAACTCATAATATTGTCCAAATGCCTTGGATGCTGGTAGGCTTCTGTATAAGAGGCTGGCCAGAGCCCCCTTGAGATGAGAGCTTACTTTGCAGTGGCAATTTCAGCCCAAGGAGAGGTCAAATATTTATATTATGCATGGGCAAGACGCAGTCAAGTGAACAGTGAGCGTGACGGACGTATACGAGAGCGATCGTCTGATTGGCTGGCTTCTGTTGCCGTGATGGCGGCAGGGAGTTCTGTCGGCGGGGATGTTCTGTGCTTAGGCAGGGCAGTGGGCCGAGTGCACAGGAGGGAGATAAACACCTGTGCATGGGGAGAGTGACAGCGGTAGGGAGAGCGCTGGTTATCTGTGGGCTCCCGCTGGAAGTCATTCCTGTAATAACTGCTGTAGTGTGCAGATTACCCATCCCTGACCTGCTGGAGCTGACGCTTTGGGCCTCTGTGTACAGCAGCGGGGGATCGCGTTATTGCTCGTGGTCATTCCTGCCCCCCGAGCACAGAGACCAGGAGCAGCAGCCTTCTGCCTGGACCCCAGCTGTGGGTCCTTTCTGTGGTTCGCCCCCCATCCAATACGAGCACTCGCAGGGGAATTAAACAGGATACCACCGTCAGCACTGCAAATTAACCCCTTATGGTGCAAGAGGGTGCGCCCAGGTATATGACACTGACTTGCATTTAGAGGGGCTGGTACAATCTAATTCCAGAGGGCCGTGTGCTGACTGCTCTCCTCCCCTGTGCTTCTCCACAGACGCAGGGCCTGACACCCGAGGCGGAGTGGGGAAGTGTGGCCCCCGAGGCCCCCAGCGCCAGCATAAGCAGCTGCCTGCCACCTGTACCCCAGGGGAGTCCCGTCCAGCCGGTGCAGGGCGCGGACGGGCCCCCCGGATCGTCCCAGGGCGCCTCCGCCGCAGCCTCCTTCTTTATCAGGTAAGCAGGATCCGCCGCCACGCCTCAGCGGGTCAGGTGACCTTCCCCACGGCCCGGGATTACCGCGCATTCAGCCTTAGCATGCGTCAGCAGAGCTCAACGGGGCGGTGCATCATGAATTAGCATTTTTTGGTCTTCACCCCGTTGTGTCAGAAACCCTGACCATACAGCTGGCCTTCCCTAGGCACTCGGTTGCCCCCGGCAATCCCATTTCCAACCTCCAATATTTTAGTTTCTGGGATTGTAGGCCACCGATGATAGCCCTGTCTAATGTGGTAAAATGTAATTGATAGATGCCTGGACTGGACAGTCAGAAATGGTATCACAGTCGAAAGCCTTTCTTCGGCAGGAGAATTTTGTGTGTAATAAATTGCCGCCTAAGGGAAGCTGGGTAATAGTGATGCATTGGACATTAACAGTGTCAGACGCTTAGAGGCCAGGGAGATTACAAGGGGCGGGACTTGCAGTGCGACAGCAATGCAAAGGGACATGGCGCTCGGCTCGACCAATGAAGTCCCTTCGGCATGTTAGATGGGGCGGAGGGGAAAGGGGGCCATTCGTAGTGCGAAGAGGGCGGCAGATGGTGGCAGCAGGATCTGTGTACGTGTCACTTCCTGTCGGAGAGCTGGCGGTTCAGCATTACCCAACACAAAGGCATGACCCAGTCAGCGCCGGGGGTTCATTTCATCATCTGCTTTCAAATATGTTGTGTTTGCTTTGGACGCGCTCTCAGAAAGGGAAAGAGCTTGCAGAGCGACGCTGGCTTTCTCAGAGGAAATCGAGGAAATTGTGTCTTTTTTTATTCGCTGCGACCTTGAGGGAAGGGAGGCGTGGCGACAGAAATGATGAACGGGGGGGGGCCCGCCTTTCCTTTCATCCCCAGACACTTCTTTGCCAAATAATTTTTTTGTTTTGCTGGGTTCAGAAAAACACAATGACCCCTGCGCCAGCTTCAAATGACTAGAATATTTTCAGATATAGCTGTGCGAAGGTGCTTAGGGAAACCATTTGTTACGAGATGAAATGATTATTATTACTGTAGAGGAGCTCTGCTGCCTTGCTCCAGAGGACTCGTTTGAAAATGGGTGCACAGGAGGCACCGATGTCAAACAGCGCGTCTCTTCATTGTCTGTGAATGTTTTGATAGACCGCGGAGCAGATAACATTGTTCATTTTGGATAGTATTGCCGGTTAATCCAAATCGCTGGGTGCACTCCGACATTGTTCAGGAGTCCCCAGCCCCTCTTTTTTTTCCCAGACGAAAGAAAAATCAAATCCGCTGGTGCGCAATTCACAAAGCAGAGGAGGTTGAAGCACCAGATTTGAACTGTGTGTTTCGGGAGTTAGAGAAACCTCATTAATGCTAAACATTCAGTTTCATTTCTCTAAAGAAATAATTAGTTGAGCGGTGAGGAAGCGGCGAGGGCCCTGGATATTCGACAAGAATATCCAAAACCCTGGCTCCTCCCTCCTGGAGTGTAATCTTGTGCTGAGACACTTGTTTGACATTCAGCAAGCTTGCTCAAGCAGTGCTTTCGTCTCAAATATCAAATGTTAATTAGAGTGTAATTAGAGAGCTGCAGAAAGGAAAGCAGAGAAAATGCTGATTATTTTTCTTTAGCCTTTTTGTTTAATTTCAGCACTTTTTTTTTTTGGTTTGCGAAAATCATTCGTTCATTGAAATTGTTTTGCCTTTTGATTGCTTTATGGTTCAAACAGGTAAACATCTCCCCCACCCGCCCAAATACACACACACATGACAAAATGCATAGATGCTGCAGCTTTTGGAATCTGTTTTTCACATTCCCAATCCATAGAGAGCTGGCTAAAAAGTACCGTTGCATGGTGGTCTTCTCAGTCTCGACCTGAAGGGAGTAAACTCCTGTCTGCCCTCCATAATCCGCGTACCATGGTTGTGGCTAACAGGGAAACGGGCTAATGCTTCGCTAACTGGAGCGGCTTGACCACAGGCTCCTGGCTGGGCTGCCTGTCCCCAGTTCACCTCCTGTTTGTGCTGTCGGTGGCTCTGCTTCAGTTAATCAGTTAATTGTAAAAATGTGCTCCCCCCGCCTGACGGATCAGAAACGGATCGCTTGGTCCACGTCCGCGCGTATTAAGCAACGAGCCAAATGCATTAAGCAATGAGCCAAATCAATTTAGTTAATCAGATATTCTTTTGGAGGGAAGTTGTTTTGCAGCTTTGAAAAGGGTGATGAGCTGACGTGGCTGTGATTAAAAACGGAATCCGCCGAGAGCGTTTCTCCCCGCACCTGAGGGACTCGAGCTTTTATCACGCACATGGCCAGTAGAATTCGGTGGCCTTTTGTAATGCAGAAAAGGTCAGTTTGTGTGCGGTTTTCAGTCTCACTGCAGTAGCACCTGACCAGCCGTTTCACCCTTCCCAGGCCCTGTTTCCTACTGATCAACTCAAGTGTGCTGAAGCGAAGCCTGCCTCTGGTCGATAGCGAGCGATTGGTCATTAGACTGACCGTGAAATAGGCCGGCGGTAATTGAGGCGAGTGAAAGGCCAGCCTTATCGGAGCGGGCAGTGTGCCTGTGCATGCCTTTTGGATGGGGGTGGAGGGGGCGGGGGGGTGTGGTTCGCCAGTATCCCAAGCTCTGATTGCTCTGTGACTGAGCATATGATTAGTGCATTGACATGGGGGCCTTAATGAAAACAGGCAGGACAAACAGAAGCACCCCGCCGCTAAATGACTAATGCCTTTCAGCCCCGCGCATCCCACCGGCCAATTAACACCTGCAGATTGGGCCCAAGGTGTATTGATTTACCTCAGAGCGAGCGAAGGCGACGGAAACGCTGACCGCCGAGAGAGCCTTTGTGGGGCTGTAGCCTCTGTGTCATCGCTGGTGAGGGGGAGGATAACCCAGATCCACAGGGACTCACGCTGAGGGTGAAGCTGCACGTTGGTTCTGTTGGATGGCCTCCCGGACGGGAAGGCACGAAGGCACAGTGGGAAAGATGAAAAGGAGGGGGGTCGCGGCGTCGGTGTGGGCCGGGGGAACAGTTGTTTGGCGGTACGCGCCTTCAGAGCGGAGCAGGAAATGGCTTCATGGCGGTGCGCCTCTGTAGCCGCGGGTCCAGGTGAGCGCACTTAATTACTGTGATTGTGGGATTCTTCCGTGGGTGTTGCCAGGCAAGGCCAGTGCTTTTGTGTCAAAAATAAAGTGTTCAGAGTCAGGGCCTTGGAAAGTAACCATAGAAACACGGTTTCCAAAGCACACGTGTCAAGTAGTCCCACATGTGTAGGAAGTATAATAAAGCTTATTCGGTATATTTTTTGTTAGTCAGACAAAGTGAGTGTTTTTTTTGTTTAATTACAACTGTACTGTCTGACAGTACATGAAAACAAAGGTATATGTCATACAAATAATTGCAATTACATTTCAGAATAAAATGTGCCTGTAAATTGCCACATGTGCCGCACAGTACAGGCAATGTTCAGTCTTTGCATAGAACTGATTGGCCTTGAAATTCAGTGCCTCCACACCAGTGTGTGATTGTTGCAGGTTTTTTAGAAAGTTGCTTCCCATTTGTAGTCAGTGATATTTTCCACACTGTTCCTGCTGTCACTATTCAGCTTTCTCACTGTTACGCAATTGCCCAGCTTGATTAGATTTCCTTCACAATACTTTAGGATGGAAAAATACAGCACAATGGCACCCAACGAGTAACCTGCAGATCCACCTTAAAATCCCTTCCATTATACGGTCCTAGTGTGGGCACACAATGCAACAACTGTAGCTCGTGGTGACAAAGGCTAACTTTGATTTTGCTGGGTTAGGATTCCAAAGGAAGTTGCCATGAATCCTAATAGCAGTATCCCTCACTTATTCATGCGCTGTGTGTGTGAATGGCCTGGGGACTGGCCCATCAGGCCTGCGGGGCTTCCTGTGTCAGGAGGGGGCGGTGAAGTGGGTGGGTTTGGTGGAAGTCTACGGTGGGGGAGCAGCGTGGGCGACTCGTGCTCACTCACACCGCACCGCGGCAGAGAGATAACACCATCTGGCCAGTCCAGCGGACGGAGAGAGAAGTCGGGGACACGCAGGCGAATCACCCGTTTGGCCGCAGAACTTTGAGCGGCTGCCGTAATCCCCGTGGGTAACAAATGGAACGGAGCGTTTAATGCTGAGTAGCGGGAGAGGCTGTGGGCAGCCGGGCGGCGCTGTGCAATACTGTACTGTGCTGGGCTGTACTTCTGCGGGATAAAGGCACAGAGCAGCAGAAGCAGGAGTTTCAGTGTGTTCTGTCTGAGAGCGACACACGCTGATGGTTGGCAGACCGAGACTAAAGCACGGTACCTGCAGCGGGATCGGACTCGCGGAGAAGACCAACAGGGCCGTCGCCATGGGGCTCAAGTAAGTGCCTCAGACACTCCACGGGAATCCCCTGATATCTTGGGTGGGCCCAATGTAGTGCTTCTGCTTTGAGTTATTTTCTGCTGTTTTCTTGTTGAATTTAGGTAGCATCTGAGGATTTGCTTCGCTTTTGAACCAAATAACTTTTATAGCAATTTGATTGACACATGTGGTGAGGCTTGGTTATTTTTTTAAGAAATGGAAGAGTTTTAATGGAAGATTCTGGAGAGAGTGCAAGCGAAAGGTTCCAACGCCACCTCTGCCTGGTCAAGTAAAGAACTTTAGGCCCCTGCATTGAGCAGAAGCAATATTCTTAGCTTTTTCTTCATCCGATGTACAGTTATTCGTTAATCCATGATAGATTGGCAGCTGGTATTTTCACATAATGATACCGGCAGCCTCCCTGCTTTTAATATGAGTAGCGAGCAGCAGCTGAGATTGCAGATTTGGTTTACATTGCAGCCAGAGATAAGGCCAGGTGTTAAAAGCTATCAGTAGCCTGTCGAGCATCATCAGTGCCGAGGTGTTGATGGAGCCCCCACTCCCCTCCGCTGCCCCAGGGAAAGAACCTGATTCCCCCCTGTCCCGGGGGACTATTGTGTGACTTTCACGGCCAGATGGATTGCCTCACACCCCCCCCCCCCCCCCCCTTCTCAATTCTGTCAAGTAATGGGTGTTAATGGTGATACTGGCTCCAACTTAAGCCTCGCTAGCAGTCGTAACACCATCTGAGGACACACACATTGAAATGCTCTCTTTCTAAAGTGCCGTTTCTACAGAAACAAGCTATGGAGACATGGGTTTATGATGAGGCGAAGTGCATTGATTTTAGTTTTCCTAAGGCATTACTTATCATGCCTCGATTGAGTGGTTGAGAGGAAAACCGAGGTCGTCGCCGCGCTTCAGCATTCAAGCTGCTGGGTGTTTTTTCTGCTTCTCATCCATTTTTTATTTATGTAGCCTGGTTTGGGTTCACAGGGACGCCAGTGGCTGACATAGCTGCTGTCAGTTCCAGGTGAGGTCCGCCTCCCGGGCCGACGATGATGCGGCAAAATGGGTTAACGCCCCGGGAGCCGGGCCGACGGCCGCTCTTGTGACGTCTGGCGCCAGAGCGCTTGTGCACGTCGGTCCGGATGGTAAACACTGATCTGGACCTAAGCTGGCATTTCCACAGCCACAGACCCCTCTCTTTTTGGCAGGGCGGGGGGCTGGGGGGGCTGGGGGGTTGTGTTCTCAAAAAAACCGCTGACTCAAGTTTGTGCTAACAGTAGACTGCCGAGCTGAGGGATGGATTGGGGGTGTTTCAGCAGATCCTTTTACCAGGGAGAACAAAGGGGGGAGGATGTTGTCAATCAGGTGGAGGGAGTCATCTTTCCTGTGTGCTTTGTCACCTGATGCAAGAGTGTCTTTGTTGTCAATGGAGTGGTAGCGAGCTCAGGGGGATTTGGCAGTCGGCGGGGGGTTTGAAAGGAGGATGTCCGTGGGTTGCAGGAACTCCATATCTCCATGTAATTGCCCCTGTCAGTCTCTCCCAGCAGTAGCTTCCCCATTCATATTAAAAACAGTACAAATGCAGGAGCACCGGGGGCCCTGGTGGGGTGTATTGATTCGGGGGGGGGGTGGGGGTGGGGGGGGGTGGTATGCGTTCATGAGCGTGCGCCAGCGCTGGGCAGCCTGCGTCTGTTCAGTTGACGCGCGGGATCAAGGTGCATTTGCTCCAGATTGCACACTTCAGAGGGAGATGGGCTGTTTGTCTCGCATGCTAAACGCCTGCACTCCGCTTGCACTCAGCACTAATCCCTTCGACCGCGTGATAGGGTAGCCGCTGGGGGGCGAGCTAAAACAGATCCCTGATGTGTCCGCAGGCCGGAGCCGACTGCTCAGGGTTTTACGGCTCACCCACTTGGACCTCGCGTTCGATCCATCCGGCAGCTGCCCCCACGGGGAGAGTTCACCGCGAGGGCCCCTGTCCCGGTGACATGGAATTCACTAGCCGGGAGCAACAGGAATTTTACTGCGGGGGTCCATGATGGAGCTTTCAAAGATTCCCAGATAAAAGGCCAATGGCCTCGGCTGCCTGGAGAAAGTGGGCTTTGATGTGAGTCCAGGGCGGCGAGGTTACGCTCAACCTCAGCTGTACTTTGAGGGGATTGATGATAGCCTGAGAACACACGATGAAAAGAGACCACTTGCACTGTATACAGAGAAACCGGCCCCCGATCGTAAATTTCTCTCGACTCCTAGAAACGGCTTGTGTCCGGTACTGTTTCAAGGATGTTTTGTTAATGCATCTGAGGCTACTGTATGAAAATAATGCTGGCAAGGCACACTTAGCTGCATGTAAATTGAGTCTCGTTTGGGGCGTGTCTGCGATGTGACACTGATTTAATCAATTTGCTCGCCGTTGACAACTTGGCTGTGCTATTTGAGTACCACCAAAGTAGTGGTAAGTATTCAGCCGCAAGCTGAATTGTGCTAATTATTGATCGTTTTCTCAAGGTCACTCCTCTCCATTTTGGAAAATTACTCAAAGTCTGTGACTTTCTAAAGATTTCTCTCTAAGCTGCGTGTAATACCACTGTGCATTGCAGTCTGTTGGTGGAAATTCATTTTCGTTTAGACTTGCTCTCCGTTAGTGGATTTCATCCAATTATGGAAAGCCCAGACAATAGCAACAGGGATCACTCTGGATTTGTGCTGGTATTATAGGACTGAAATCAAGATGCTAATACAGTTGCGTTGGTTATCCTCGCTGAATGACCAATTAATTGTTGTTGTTGGAATGAGGTTATTAAAAATATGGTCTTGGGATTCAACGTATAAGACTGTGTTGAGTTTAATCTTGAAAAGGATATTTGGTTCATGGGCCAGAAATGGTTTCGCCTCCTAGTAATTTTTAACTAATGTAACACATTTGTGCTCAGTAGAATGGGGTTTTTGTACTATTGCAGTAAAAGACATTGCCTGGGAGTGGATTAAAGTCAGAAATCTGAATCACATTCCCCCACCCAATCCTATAAATCCGATTAAATGTACGATATAACATTAATACCATGCTAAACGAAATGGACCTTGAGCACCACTCTATCCCTACCACTCTACCCTGAAGTGTGGCTATAGCCCTAACCCTGAGCTATAAGTTCCTTCATTTCTACAATCAATCTGGCACATAAAGGTGCGGACCATTTCACCTCACACTGTGCCTGTCAAATAGTGACAGCCAGTCCTTGCCTTTTCACAACAAATGAATAGCTAATTGCGGCTTTCGTCTAATTAGTGTGAAACCTGCGTGTTGATTTCCCAAACCGGTAGCTTTATTTAGGGATTTTTTTTGTTCATACTCATGCAGCCCCTGAGCTCTTTGTATGATTCTAATGTAATCATTCCCTGCCCCCACCGTTGTCAATATGTATCCGCCAGGTTTTGCTGATCGAGCCCAAATTACCACAGAGGATAGCGCTATTGTCAGAGCTGCCTGTTAAGTATTTACCCTAATCACTGGGCAAATGAAATCCCCCCCTCAACCCACTCCTTCCCCTTTTCCCCAGCTTACTGCCGCACAGCAGGCCGGAGCCCCGGGCACAGTTTGAATTTCAATGGAGATGGATGTCGAGCTATTCAGTAGCGTTTCCGCCCGTACGGAGGGGTAGCCAGAAAAGTGCTAGCTCCCGGGCTGACTGAGCCGCTCTGCTTCCACTGGGGCAGCGCGCTCAGATTAATTCTGTTCTGCTTGGCATAGCGGGCGCCTTGCAAACCGTGGGCGAGTCCAATTACACAAGCGGGCGCTCCTCTGAGCGCCATCGCTGCGGGCCCTGGTTATCGTGGGTTTGAGTGCCCTGGCATATGTGTGCCGGTGGCTCGGACTCAAGGTGGTAAGAGGAACATGGAAATAAAAGCGCATCTGGTTTGGTTTTGTTTCAGTCCACGGCCACCGCATGTACGCCGCCTGGAACTGACAGTTCTGGAGTATACCCTGTAATCAGTTCCTGACCCTGTGTCCAGGGCTCACGACGCATCACTACAAATCATGCATGCGTGTGTGTGTGTGTGTGTGTGCGCGTGTGCACACATCCGCGTGTTTGCATGGGGATGTTTACTGGTTTGAACCATAAAGCAATCAAAAGGCAACACAATTTGAATGAACGAATTTGCGCATTTGCGCGTCTGTTGAAAAAAACTAATAAAAAATAAATAAATAAAAGAAAGCGAAATTGATCGCTAATGTGATTAAACTGACCTGAATAACACGGGGAAAAGTCAGTGACTTCCCTGGATTTGTTATTGCGTGTCACATTTAATATTGGTCAACACCTGTCTAGACAAAAAGTCAGTTACAATACAGTGGGTCACAAAATTAAAAAAATCAGCTTTAAATCAGATTTAAATCGGCTTTTGTCTGGGACGCTAATTTGGTGCTTCCATTTTGTTTTTCTGTTCTGGCATCAGCCTCTGAGAGAATTTGTAATGACCTCATCATTCGCGCTGGCCGTTCATCCATCATAGCCATACAGATATTGACGGTGTTTGGCATGATCCTGCTTATTGAGTAGGGTGACTGGGTCTTCACTAATGAATAAAGGCTAAAGGTCATACGGCTTTGCATTGCAGGAGGACTGGACACACCATCGTGCCATGGCAGATTCTCAGTTCAGTCTGCGGACTCTCTCAAAGTGATGCATCCAGTTTCCTGGGCTCACGGAGGCTTGTAAGACCGCTTCATTACGGTGGATTTCAGTGGAGAGACAGGGCCACACAGGGTCACGCCCCTTACCTCCACACTCTCCTTTTCCCCTTGTACCTAAACCGGGTCCCTCTTGTTTCCCCTTGTTGCCCATTGACCAGAATATAGATGGCAGATTAAAGAACACATGTCGACCCCCTCTGTCTCCAGGACAGCCACTGATTAATCAGTCACAAATGTTCCCAGCAGCCACCAGGCTGTTTGTTGTGATAGCCTGAGTAGACTGTGCAAATAAATAATCGCTAGGTGTCATCCCTGCTAGAGAATGATTAATGAGCGATGTGGAGAGCTCTCCTTGTGTCCTCCTTTTTGCTCTCTCTCTCTCTCTCTCTCTCTCTCTACGCTGCCCTCTCTCTTTTCTCGCCCTCTCTTCTGCGCTCTGTTTTTTGCCCGTGATTAATTAGGCAGGCCCTCTGTGTTGCGGCCCACGTCAACGCGGGGTTAAACTGTTTTGTCTTTGTAATATAAAAGGCATCAAACGCGCTGATTATGGGCTCACACGTGTTCCCAACTCCTCTCGCTATTTTTTCCTGTTGCAGTCCTAGGCAGATAGGCCTGTCCAAGTGCCCCTGTTGCCCTTCATACGTGTTTTCATTGACAGATGTTATCTATATTAGAGGGATTAATTTGTTTCCAGTTTCCAATAATGTCTCAGAATCAACAAGAGCCTGATTTGGGGCATTATGAGAAAGGCCCTGAGGCAAATGCATTCGGGATACAGGCAGTGAATACTCAGGCAGTGAGAAATTCAATAGCGCAGTTCATTTCAGATTCAGAGATAGGTTTCGAAGTGTGTAAATAAATTCAGTGGTGTGCTGAACTTTTAGTAGGTGATGTGGGTGAGGCCTCGACGAACAGAGTCGTGGCTATAATTATATTCCAAGCCCTCAATAACCTGCGAAGAAGACTTGACACAGTGGTGGAGCGGTAGGAACATCAGCCGCGCTGGGAAAAATCCCGGATGAGATAAAAGCGGCTGTTAATCTTTGTCAGCAGTGCTGGAGTGTGGGGGGGGGTGTCTTGCAATAATACGGTAAGAAGGCAAGATAAAATGTCTTCATTGCAAGTGTCAAACATGACCAAAAATAGAACTAATTTTCCACAACATCCAGTGGCATAAACAAAGGCAACTTGATGAGCCGCAATCATGCCTCCCTCTCCCAAACCCGAGCTGCTCCGGGATTCCACGAACCATAGGTATTCACCAAATGCTTTCACTAAATGAGTGCAAACTGGTGCAAAAGATTAATCCGCAGGAAAGTATTTATCTCCTGCAAAGGCTTTGTGATGCAATTTATTTTAGTGACATGCTGGTTTGTTTCACGAGCCCCCAAAGCCTTCATTTAAAGCCCTGGACTAACTAATAATCTTGCGGTTTCTAAGCCCCCTGGTTTGTTTTGCTCAGCATGGCTGGAGCAGGGGCTCAGAGAGGCAGCGTTATAAGGGCATCCTGCTTGTTTGTGGTCGACGTTGAGGGGGTCATTTAGGAACTGCAAACAGAAGAATAGCCCCCCAGCTTTTTTTTCTGGAAAAAGCCTGTCTCTGTTCTTAAAGTCTTCTCTTGAACTTTGCACAGTCAACCTTTTTTATGCCCAGAGCTTCAGGACAAAATGCAGCATAAGGAAGACAGAGGCAGAATGCAATGGGGGGGGGGGGGGGTTGAGTCCCTATTGGGGCAGCTACAGGAAGTGGGAGGCCAACCATCTCATAGTGAACCTCTCTGGAGGGCTCTGAGGACCAGCCCAGAGATAGGCAGGGGAGATTTTGAAGGAAGATTTATTATTAATTTGCATTGGATATGTGGAAGATGAAATTGAGTTTGAAGACTGCTCTTATTGTGATGGCTAGTTCCTGCTAGTAAATAAGGGCTAATAAATTCCTGATAATACATAAGGGCTAATAAATTCCTGCTCTTAAAAGTATGTTCTTAATATGTCGAGGCCCTCTGTTCTGCTGCAAAAACAATATAATAGAATATTCCATCCGCTCGGGGTGTTTCTGCAAGAACAGGAGCTGACTGTGTGTTTGATATGAAAAGTCTTCTTCTTGCATAGCTACTAATGGGATGAAGAAACTTGTCTTGTTTTTCCGCTTTTGAAGGTCAGTATTCTGTCATCTTCCTGCTGCTTCGAATCTTCTCCCTTAGGAGGAGTATATAACATGCTCAGTGAACTTGCTTCGCCAAAGGTGCAGCTAGTTCCCTAACAGGACTGTATTTGTCAAAAAATCATCTCTCAGACCCGGTGATTGCTTTTCCACAGCAGATACCTCAGATAGCTTAGTTAGATGTAAGGAGAAGCTGACACGTGTGCACAAGCTGTGTGCTCTTCACGCTTTCATTAATTACTGCATTTCCATTTTTACGGCTTCAATTATGCCTGTGCTATTCTGGCCCGTGTCGGGATTCGAGGAACGCTTTCTTTGTGACTGCCTTCTCCCTCGTCTTCTCAGTGCACAGGTCCCCCATGCAGATAACCTGGAAATCACTGCTCTGCTCGTCTGTCTGCTGCGAACCAACTGCTAATTTACTTTTCAGCTCTGCACACCTGCAATGACAGTTCTACCCAGTCGCAGGTGTTCATTTTAATAGATCCAGTGCCCCTGCTTATCGAGTGGCAGACTTTCGCGTTTGCAGTGTGATGTAGCCCACCCCAGTCCGGAAAATGTACTGATGCCGGCCTGCATCGCAACATGTTTAACTCGACCGCTTCATTTTCAGACAGTGGAATTCAACAAAGGCAGTCACTCGATTAGCGCTGAAAAAAACTGAAGAGGAAAAACCGTGCCTTGTGTCACGCCGAATTGAAACATAGAAATTTGTTTCGTTTCATCTTTTCCCATTCTATTTTAATTAGAATGTTTTCCGTTTAGGCTCTCCGACTGTTTAATTTATTTTAGGTCGACGGGGGATTCCAGCACCGCTGCACTCGGGAATAAAGCAATTGGAAGCTGACTCCAGTGTGGCTTCTGCAATCATATTACTCTGTTCATTTCTCAGGCAGAAAATGATTTACCTTAATTCTGGCTGCCTCTGGCTGGCTCGCAGCCAACTCAGCGATCTCGCCGAGGTGCAAGGGTGAAACGTCTGTGTACAGTGTTTCCCCCTTTCCTCTACCCTACCCTGCCACACACCCCCCTTTCTCTCTCCTGTCTGTCTCTTCCTCCTTCCCCGATGCCCCCTCTTCCTCTGTCCTTTTCTCTCTCTCTTCTCTTCCCCACTGGTTTTCTCTTGAGCTCCCCCTAATCCCTCTTTTCTCATTTCACACCAAGTACAGTTACAGATGAATACTAATAAGATCACATGAGATTACTTGTTACGTACTTTTCGAGAGCCTATGCATTTTGGACCTCTTTCGGGGTTGTGTAGAAGTGGCCACGAAAATATATGCTGTATTTTCATGCTTGATAAAAGGAGAAAACCTTGTTTCTGCTGTAGAAATGTGCTTTGGGGTATTTACTCATGCAATGTAATGATTCAACGTTGTTGAGAGAAGCTATTTTTTATGATGTATTGTTAATCATGTATATAGAAGCATAATGACATAGGCTTTGTTTTTTTTTGGGGGGTCTGCACAGGCAGAGTGTTTAAGAATTCCCCCAAAGGAAATTCCTTTGTGTGACGCATATAGGGAAGCAGTGTAGTATGTTTAGGGTTCCTGGGCTCGTAGCTCAGGTTGTGGCTTTGACTCCCAGCTGGGGCACTGCCGTAATCTGGATTGCTTTAGTGAAAATATCCATCTTTATAAGTAGATTGTATGTAAACATATAATCTGTGTAAATCGCTCTGGATTTGCTAAATGCTGAAATGTACATGCAATATAAACGGGCTGTTGCACCATGAACCACTCTCTGACAGAAAAAGAAATATCGGACTCGCCCTTCTCTCATTGACTATGCACACGGAGTCCGACTCTGTCAGTAGTCGTCGTTGCCCTAAGATCGTGTGTGTTCAGGAATGCCGTGCCCAGTCTGTATGGTGAATTGTGTAGAGGAGGTATCAGGGCTGTTGAGTGTGGAGGAGGTCTCAGGATTGGTTGGAGTGTTACTGTTGCTCTAGATATGGGGCTGTTGAGATGTGAGAGAGGGCTGAGCGTAAGTATGAAGTGGTCCCTCCGGGGTCAGCTGGAGGGGTATGTGTAAATCCCCTCAGCAGCTGTGCGCCACTCAGTGTGGCTGCTCCAGTTCTGACAGCGGGCGGGAACGCGGAGACGTGTCCTTAACGTCTGTAGACAAACATGCTGCGCTCTCTGAGCCAAAGCAAATGCTCTCCTCCTGCACTGTTGGTATCGCGTTTCCAAACCCAGCCAACTAATTCCACAGACAACGCTACGTCTAGGATCCGGGAATGTCCTCTACGTCGAACTTGACTAAGGCTACTCTCCGATCGTGCTAACGCAGAAAGCTATAGGCGAGATCTTTTTCGAATTTTTAATTCCGACAAGACTTTGTGGGTTCAGGTGCTCCGACACACTGCGCCAAGATTGCTGTGACGCTCGCATTAATTGGCTTGGGAACGGGCGCAATAAAGGCGCTAGCACCCCAGGGCCAGGAGTGCACAGACGGCAGCTACGTTTGGCATTCCGCGTTAAGGCGGTCCAAGAACATGGCACTGAAAGCCACACAGCTGTCACTCCACATCAGAACAAAGGCCTTGGTGGCAGCCCAACTTTTTCATGGTGAGATTAGCAGGTGTGGACAGGTAACAGGAGATCGCTGTGATAGTGGTATTTTGTTGTTGTTTTAAAGCTGCTGGAATTCATTTGCAAGGATTTATTGAGCCTCCGGAAGCCTGTAGGTGCAAGTAGCGAGGCCCCCTCTTAAATCTCCCCAGCCACCTCCTGGATGCTGTGCGTATTAGTTTCATCTGCCATGAAATGGGCTTGGAGAAGAGGCTCAACCCTCCAGAGTCCCTTTAAAGACCGTTTCCTTAAGTCAAATGAAAAGTGCTTCTGTTGCCACGATAAGAGAAGATGGAGAATGAGAAAGTTTGAGAGATTTTCTTTTTTTGTTTTGTTTTATCTCTGCTATTATTTAGAAGCTGGGAGTGTCTGTCTGAGCTGTGCAGTTGGCCTTTGTTTGAAGAGACTTAAGGGGCAGACACAGGAGTAAATTAATACTGGTTTCACCCCTCCTGGTCTGGATCATAGTCTGTACCTAAAAGTGAAAGCTTAAACTATACTGATATTGAATTGCACCAGGCCACCTTTGACACGCAAACCTAGTTTTGCGCGGTGGAAAAAGCAATTCCGAGCTAATGTAGCCATGGCTGAACAAATACATGTGTCATTACTTACAGTCCAATTGCAGGCATACACATATCCTCATTGCTGCTGGAATCACGAACCGCTGTGTAAAACAAATCACTGGTGAAGAAACCAGACTAGATAGGTTCTGGTGGCTAAATGGATTAGCATCAGACTGGTATCTGGTTCGCATCAGTATCGTGTGAGAAAGTAGATTAAGGAGATAAGTCCTCCATGACAAGAGAATTATAGGAATCTGTATTTGGGACATGAAAGGGGCAGTCTGAAAGGGACAGACGGCGACGGAGAAGGTGGAATCGCTCAGGAGTGAAATTCGTGGTCGGGGTCATCTCTGTGGAAGCGTCGCTCAAAAGAGGTTCGCTGTGGAAAGTGCGATACTGCTCGTGTCTGTCCCGAGTTCTGATAATGCCACTATGCTTTTATTAGAGATATTGAGGTGCTGGGATGTTTGTGATGTAGCTACTTTGTAGTAAAGCCGGAGGCTTTCCAACGGAATACATATTTCCAAAGGTTCCCATGTGCTCTGGAGTGGGGGGATACATTTTTTAAGTGGCCATTGACATTTCTAAATAAACTCCTGAGTTGATTTGTTACAGGTCCCCTTGTGTACTTGAAGATAAAAACCCCTGTTGAAAGAGTTGTGAGGGGCTACAGAATGAAGTTCCATTGGATGTTTGGCCAGTGCTGTCTAAAGCTGCTTTTAGAGAGGACACATGAGACGATGTTGGAGATGTAATTGATGTCATGTGTCACCCTCGTACTTTGCCCCCAGTTGAAAAGTGGACAGGCCACAGACCCTTCCCTCTATTTGGACGAAACCCTAGACTAAACTGTGCAGCAGACATATTCCCACATCTCCCAGGTTATTTAAAGAGCCCATCCTGTTTGACCCCAGTTCATTCCACATTTATCAGAGCACTGGTAATGCATGCATATGTATATATATCATGGAACATACATTAGGGTGAAACTGTCATGGGTAGGACAAACATACGCCATCTGGCTTCAGCGCTATTTAATAAATACAGCGCATTTGGTTCAGCGCTCAAATGCATATGTGAGGTCTCTGAGAGGGAACGTGTGAGATTAGGCATCAGGGCAAGCCACGTTCCTCAGCCACAGCTCTCATTCCTGATTATCGCTCTCCCGACCTTTACTCTATGGCTGCGTTTGGAATGGCTCCCTATACGCTTTATAGTGCAATATTTAGGTAATCGGCCATTTTGTAGGATGTGATAATTCTCATTGTTCTCAATTGAGAATTTGGAAACCGTCAGAATGGCCATTCTCCTAAATAGTGCACTATAAAGCGTATAGGGAGCCATTCCGATTGCAGCCCTTGTCTTGTCCTTACGCCTCTGTATTCGGGCCTCAGAAGATGACATCATCCTCCGTGTCCACAGCATGATGTCATCGTTAATCAATCACAGGCACGGCGATCGCTGGCGACCCAAGCTTGTGCCGTCCTGTCCACGCTCTGTCATTATCGATGCATAAGAGGCATCTTGAGCAGTGGCTTTGTGTGGATTGCGTGTTGATTTCATCAGCACTTACGCAGGTAATGGCAACTTTTGAACCGTTTGTTCTTGTTCATTCACTGGTGTAAGAATGGGTCATAGGGTGTGTTTTATGGATTTAAGCATATTGGGAAATATTTGTATTGCAATAATACATTTGAATTAAAGATAGACTGACTGCAGATTTGACATGAGTTTCCAGTAGTTAAAGGAGGTCAATTCTTGTAAATACATATACATGGGTACAGCATATTCTGGTGTTTCTTCCTCGTACTGCTCCTGCCCCCTGATGCTCCTGGTACACTGAGACCACTCCCCCCCCCCACTCAATAACAAGAGACCCTCTGTCCAGAAGTCCCTCTGTTTTTATGTACCTGGTTTAGCTTGAGCCGTTCCTCACTGTCACTACGACTGGGTTTTAATTCGCAAGCTGAAGTTTCTGAAAGCCTGTTAAAGTCCCATCGCTTCCCATTATAAGGCAGGAGAGAGTCCTGTTTGTCCTCTACGCTATCTGATCTTTCACATTGGCCATTATCCGCAGCCCTGCCTGTGAACCAGCCCTGCCATTCAGGTAGCGGAGCCTGTGATTGGCTGTCCTTGGTCGAGACAGAATTGTGGGGGTAATATAACCAGATATCAGTCTCGCGGATCTGCCCCTCGTTGAATGGGTAGGCCACAGTTATCTTGTCTGTGTAGAAAAGGAGTAGAAGAAGAAAGGAGCATGTCAAGGATGGTAAATGAGGCCAATGCAGTAATTAGCCCAAAAGGCTGGTGGGGGACTATGGAGGTAGGGGGTGGGGGGGGGGTACACATTTTCACAAACAAGCTAATGGGAGCCCAGGCTAATGAGTGTCTGGACAGAGGAATTTCTCTTGCTAATTTGACAAAGCCTGAAAGGGCTGGAAAGATTATTGACACCAGGCCAATTGTGAAGCATCGGAACCAACCCCCTCTCCAACACACACTGACACACGCGCACACACACACACACACACACACACACACACTCTCCCCTCCATCTCTGCTTTGAATTTAGATGTCCGTTCTGTAACTAACAAAGGGCTTGAAGGCTATTATTTCCCTGACGTCGCTGTGTAGCATTGATCTTACGTACATTAATTTATATACTGTATATTAGAATCGTTACGGACTTCACAGGAGAGGGAAGGGGGGAGACGTGATTGAGTTGGAGAGGGTGTGTCGACAGTTCGGCCCACTCGTGGTCTTTTGTTGCTTTCTTTGATCTTTAACACGCACTAAACCATATTGTACGCGCTAGCAGTGCCTGGAGACAGCATAGGTCTGTACTCCTGTCTTCGCGGCCAGCGGACTCATTTGCTCTGACAGAGACGATGATCACTGCCCTACCGCGGGCCCGCTGGGCGATAGGGCCCAAAGCGCAGAGGCTCTGCAAAGGCCTTTTATCATTCAGGGCAAGCCCTGGGGGGGAAAGTGTATGAAATACCGTTAGAAAGGCCAGACTTTCCTCAGTGAATGAAGCGTTCAGCAGTTTTCGGAGACCCAGAAAATGGCCGATTCAAGATCTTTTGTGCTGATGCAGGTGTCAGCAAAGGGTTGGTGGACTCAGTCTTTTTTGGGGGGGGGATTCCATAACATGGAAGTAGTGCTTAAAACACAAAAATGGACAACTGGACCCACTTTTGTATTAACAGAGAGGCCTATGGAGGCATAGAATATAAGATAAGGTATTCTTGGAGAATATTAAGAAAGTCAGAGGGGGTGTGTATTGCAAATCCATACATGCATGCAAATCCAATTTCCGCGCCTTTGCCATGGTTAAGGACTGTCTACCCAGTGCTTCTCCCTCACTGTTGAAGACTAATTTATTTGTTTGGACATGACAGTGATCAGACGTAGAAGGCGAGTTTAGCTGGAGGAGGCGTCTGACTAGTGGAGCCACTGGGGGAGGCGGTCGGCGAGATGCAGTGCAGCCAGTGACATGGGTTTAACTGGCCAGCCTCTAAATTGGCAGCCCGGGGACTCTCCAGATCTAAGAGCTGCTGGTACCTGCTTTGCTGTCCGTGCGGCTCGCTGGCTAGTCCGTTTCTTCCTGCACCGCTGCCCTTTTCCCCTGCCTGCATCAATCTATCTTTCTGAGCTGTCAGCCGTCTATTGTTCACTCCACATCCGTCCCCTGCCTTTGCCTTTACTTTAAACATCTCTCACTGATCAGCTGTTTTACCACTCCATCCATCTCTTCAGCCCTATTTATACATCTATCTCTCTCGCCGTCGCTGTCTCGCGGTCTATAATTAATAGCTTCATCGCATTCATCTGACTAATTACATCCTAGACAACAAAAAAAACACAGGCGCGCACGTGCACGCACGCCCGCGCGTGCACACACTCGTGCAGGCACACTAACCAAATCTCTTTGAAGTCCGAGAGAGAATAAGAGGAGGGGGGCTCCACGCCGCATGAAGTATTCATGCAGATCACGGCGGTGTGTGTGTGTGTGTGTGCACACACGCGGTGTGTGTGTGGAGAGGGCTGGAGGATCGCGCGGCGGCGGCAGCGCTCCTACACCTCGGCTGGTTGGCGGAAAAGGGGCTGGGCTGAGGAGAGGGACGGAGAGAGGGAGAGAGAGAGGGGGAGAGAGAGGGGGAGAGAGAGAGAGAGGGAGAGAGAGAGAGGGAGCTAGAGAGGGAGAGAGGGAGAGAGAGGCAGCAGGACAGCTGCTAGCGTTTTTCTAGTGGCAGGAGCGAGAGCAGGAATTTGCTTTCTCTTCCCTCCTCCCTGAGGACTCCAGCCAAGCGGCGCTCTTCTGCAGGGGCTCGGTGTCTCCTCCTCCCCCCCTCTCCCCCTCCTCCTCTCCTCGTGTGCACCGGCAGGGAGAGATGGGAGGCTTCTGAGAGAGAGCCTCACACAAGAGGTGAAGAGGGAAGGATTAACAGAGAGAGAGAGAGGAGAGCCGTCAGTGCTCTGAGGAGCAAAAGAGCTGGAGGGATAAAAAAAGAGAGAGAGAGAGGGAGAAGGAAAGAGTGGGAGAGAGAGAGAGGGAAAGAAAGAGAGAGAAATAGGAGCTGTTGAGCGCGCAGGGGAAAGACAGCTGTTGGAGGATTGCTTCACTATAGGAGACTCAGAACTTTAGTGGCAGGGAGAGAGAGTAGGACGCTTGGAAAATATGCACAGCGGAGGCTCTACTTTCCTGTCTCTGTCCTACACCTGCTTTCCCTTTACCCTGCGAGCAACTTTTCCGGAGCCCCCTCGCCCGCAGCGCCGGGATCCCGCCCCCCGCAGGTTTTGACGACCACCCCCCTTCCTTACCGGGCGCTCTCCGCACCCCTGCAATGTGGCCGGCCCCCCTCCCTCGGTCCCTGTGGCTCCTTGCAAGTCGGCGCGTAATCAAGTGGAACCCTCGATGATTGTGAGCCGAGTAAAGCGGACCCCCCCCTGACCCCACCGGCAGACCTCCTCCTCCTCCTCCTCCTCTCCTTCCCTCCTTTCCCCTTTCCCCTCGTGCTCTCTTTTTAGTCTTTCTCAGCCTTTCACATTCGCAAAAAATGGAGTACCCTGGAATGAAGAGAAATGGGAGGAAAAGTTCATCTTCGTTTCAGTCTGTTTATGAACGCTAAATAGATTATGGATTGGAGAGAACTGTAAGTATATCTGTTTTCAACTGTTTGTTATTTTTTTACTTGGCTATTTCTCTCTGTCTTTTCCTGGCCTTCCTGTCCAAGAATGCTGCTATTGCAATTTTCGGCTAACTATCGTTGGCATTGTGGTTTGATGTGTCTTTCTGGGCTTGTGCCACCCCTCTGGTTCCTTCCTGAAATCCCCTTTCGCAAACTGCTGCTCCAGAGCGGCGCTGCCAGATCCTTTCAGACTGTGGAGATTTCGGAATAGAAAATCCTCTGTCTGAACAGGACCTCAGAAGCCCTTTGTCGGCACGTTGCGTTCGACCCTGCGCGTACACACGCCGCCGTGCGATACGGGGACAGGGCTGCACAGGTGGGCGAGCTTTACCGCGGAAACGGAGGCGCAGCCTCTTCGTGCCCGTTTTGCGCTCAGAGATCAGAGCCGGCTCTCTTGACTGGGAGGGGAGGGAGCCGTGACAAGCGGTTAATTTCCTCATTATCGTCCGCGCGCGCCCGTACAGAGGGGAAGTGTCACGCTGATTATGCCGTCGTTTACTGTGCATCCCCGAAGCGGCCACATCATCAGGCAAGCTGCTTCCACGCCTCACCTGGGCACCTGGGCCCTTTTCCATTGTGCGAGCGGGCTTTGCCACATCATATTCCGTGCCACAATTCTGTCCGTTGTAGGAGACGGCAGGGGGGTGGAGGTGGGGTTGCCTGAGTGTTGACTGAGTGTTGATGAGGTGATTGAGGGAAGGCTTTGTCTAGATCTGTGGATGTACAGGCATACCTCCTTCTTGCATACACACAGGCACTCTTTTTCTCTCTCTCTCTTTATCTGTCTCTCTGTCTTCCCCCCCCTCTCTTTCTGTCTCTCTTCATCTCTCACACACATGCCACTCTCTTTGTCACACGCACATACTCTTTGGCATACTCTCGCATGTTTTTTCTTTCTGTCACAAGCACACACGCACACACACATTCACACACATGCATGCGCACACACACACACACACACACACACTTTCAGTCTCTCACAGGTGTACATGTAGTCTCAGGCACATACACACATAGTCTCAAGTGCACACACAGTCTCTTAAGCACACACACACACACACACACAGTCTCACACACAGTCTCTTAAGCACACACACACACAGTCTCACACTCACACATACACACACACAAGGACAGTCTCACACTCACACACACACACAAGGCAGCTCCCCTGAGGCCCCCCTCCCATGCACGTCTTGGACGCAGTAATTACTTGATCAGCCGGTGGTGTGTGTGTGATTGTGCTCTTGGGCAGCCGCTGCAGGAGGCTGGGAAGAGAGAACAGTGGGGCTGTCACTCCAGGAGGTGGGGAAGAGGAAAAGATACTGGCAGACGCCCCCTGTCCAATGCGCTGGGAGCAGGACTCTAATGAGCTAACGCACAGCTGGCTCACGCTGTGACAGACTGACGTTCTCTTTCTCGCTCTACCTCTCTACCTCTCTCTCTCTCTCTCTCTCTCTCTCTCTCTCTATCTCTCTACCTCTCTACCTCTCTCTCTTTTTCTCTCTCTCTGTACCTTTCTTTCTCTACCTCTCTCTCTACCTCTCTCTCTCGTTCTATCTCTCTCTACCTCTCTCCCTCTCCTTCTCTTTTTTTCTCACACACCCTTTACTCATGTTTCTCTCTTACATATACATACAGTGTGTACATATTTGTACCACATGCATGCACTTTCATTCCATGCACTGACAGAGGTTCACACTAACGCTCGTGCTCATGCACACTGACACGCATCTGCCAGCGAGTGTCAACTGGGAAATCGATCCCCTTTGGCTGGATTTAGAAAGAACTCTGGTGCTCCCCATATAAACAACGCATTCTTGTGTTCCAGCAGTGCTTCTCTTCAGCAGTCGTCCAAATCGGCCAAATTTACATTCACTAAATCAGAACTGAGGCTGACAGATTACAAAACATTAACTTGAATGGAAGATTGGCTTTGTATGTAATAAGAGGATATTCTGAAACAAATGATTTGGTCAGGTGTATAGTTTTGTCAGTACCTTCAGGTCTAACACCAGTTGAAATCCTGGCATTTTCCAACAAGATGGACAGTGCCTCTACTGGTGAAAATAAGGAACTGCGACTCTGTGCTCCTCTTCAGTAGACGAGACCTCCCCTTCGGCTTTCAGTCCTTCTCCTCTCCCTGAAAAATAAAATCCAGTCAGTTGTGGCCAACAGGCACTCTGAATACCAATCTGAATAATATGATGATCACAAGGACATTTTTTATGCATCCAAATGGCAAGGCTCTCAGATGGATGGACGGGTGTAAAACACAATGTATGAGATGAAATGATTGACTACGAGGCAGTTTTATTGAGTCCATTAAGGTGTTAGTTGCATTGGGCCTTCTTGCGACCAATTCTTTCTTTCACACATAAACCCACTCTTCTATTAAGGTAAAAAGCAAAGTGATGCAATTTGCGATTGCACAATTTCATGTTTTATGGTCATTTAATCTTTTTCCTTCCATTTTTAACGTGCTGCATACGTGGGGGCCTGTATTGTATCTGACAATACCGGCCTTGGAAATCACCTCAAAGTGACATTGTTTTATGCTGCAGCAGTAAACAGATGAGTTTCCTTTTTCTGGCATTGCCGGTGTTATAAATGCGCCCTTAAACGACGTGCTGCCAAAGAGTACCAGCAGTTTGAAAAGGCAGGCTGAGCAGTGAGATTGCATCTCGCTCGCTAGCAGCGGGGGTCGTCGTGGCGCGCCGGGCTCCGCTCGGTCGATTCTGTGGCCGTTATTGCTTTCCCAGCACTACCCTCAGCAGGGTGACAGTGTGCTTTAATTGGAGTCAAACCCAGGCGTCCCAACGCTCCCCCTGCAGCAAGCGCCGTTAAGCGCCGGCGCAGAGGAGCCACTCAAATGCTACTTTTAGCAAGAGAGACGGTCTGACAGACTCCAAAAATCCCGCCAACGCACGTGCGCGCATGCGTACGCGCTCGCTTGCTTAAGTCTTAGACGTTCATCTTCCGTCGGGAGATTTATTATCACGGGCAAGGCGGTATGATCATGTGTTATTTAGGAGAGGGCTGAAGACATGTGGGATTTACTATGAATGTGCTTAAGTGTGCATTGTGTTAGGGGGCAGGGCGAGCGGAGAAACGCAGCCCACACCAGATGTGGGCACCATGCTCTCCGAATGGAGTAATAAAGTCCGTTGTCAGCGAAGTCTCTGCCCATTTGCTTCCTGTTAACGGCGGCCTGTAACGATACATCCAAAAATTAAATAAAGAAGGCAGGAGCAAAAGACGTGCCTGTGTTTACATTCCGGGGCTTTATCTGGCCCTCTCCAAATGAGGGAATGTCACTCCCCTCTCTACGGATAACGCGGGAGATTAGAGCGTATCACTTTTCCCAACATTATCGCCGGGTCATTTCATCTGCTCTTTCTGGTGACGAGGAGAAATTACTTCACTGTAGGATTTTCTTTTGTTGTTTTTTTCTTTTTTTGTGGTGGGGGGCGGTTCAAATCTACCAGTATGAGTTTCACCCCCATTTCAGCTGTAGCCGTTAAGGAAACATAAATCCGTTAAGCATAAAGGTGCAGGGGACGGAGGTAGGCAGGTCCAGAGTCTTTTTTAACTCTGCACACGTATGTGCACATATCCTTGAAGCCGCAGTTACTCTTGTGTCTTTGAATTCTGTGCCTCGTGTGACTATCAAACCGCAGCTCGCGGCAAAACGACATGAAGAGAAAGCCGCTTTGCTTCAAGAGCGCTCATTGGTATGCCGCGGAAGCCCTCCTCTTTTCCACTCATCCTGACCCTCATGTTTAAGGAAATATGTCACGCGTTACGCAGATCGCATTTTAATCGAAAATGCATCGTTTCTGTGTGCGTGCTAAAGCACAGCGAGATGTGCATCTCATTTGTGAGGCTGCGTTTGTTCTAGTCCAATACAACGGTGCGGTGACGGCTAGCAGCTATTGGTCTGATGAGAACCCTGGCTGGCCGTTTAACACTGTGTTACAGCAACTGCAGATAACACAGTTACACAGGAGCTTCCGTGTGAGGACAGGGACTAACCTGTGTGATATGTGTGTAATGTTAGCATGGCTAATGTGACGGGGAAGGGTGGACAGTGCCCTGGTTCACACAGTGGGGTGGGGAGTGGCCAAAGAACCGCTCTTGTCTGTATTTTCTTTGGCACAGTGAAGAGGAGTCTGTCTTGAACTTTTCCATGTTAATTTTGCCCGCTGGCTTTTGAAGCGCTCCTGCTTCAGAATTTCCAAACCAGACCTCAAAACCACTCAACAAAAGTCTCTATGGATTATGGATTTTTTTTATTATTCATTCTGCTGGCACAAAAGGCATACACTGCCTCGGGTGATATGGGATTTTTGGGAATGTTGTTGGAAGGATCAGATTCTCCCAGGTTATTTAATACGCTCCCTTTCTCTAGTCTGCACAGTAAAGCGTTTGCTTCCATACTAAGGCTGTTGCTTTATTTGTCCCACGCAGGGCAGCCCAGAAGCTGAACCTCTCATCCAAGCGCAAGAAGCACCAAACGCCACTGCCGCTCTCCCAAGAGCCCTCCATCTACCCCACCAGCTTCAGCGGCATTCTGCAGGTGTCTCCGCCCCCAGCGCCCCCATGCCTTCTCAGAGCGTGTCAAAGGTCAAAGACAACCCAGGAATGGGAAAGGTAGGCGCCCCACTCGCGCGCACACACACACACACACACACACACACACACACAGAATGTGGGTGTGGGTGAGGGAAAAGGGCAGCGGCAGGCTGTTGTCGGCTCCAAAGCGGTGCTATTCATACGCGCTGAATGCGATAAGGCCCGTGGTATGCCATGAATCCAGTTCTGTGTGTCAGGGGTACATTCCTGTAGCTCATGGGGCGACAGTTTTCGAGAGTGGGAGGACTGCTTTTGCAAGGTTGGGGAGGGCTTTCTGCGGTAATGGGTATCACGGTACACTGCTAATCTAAACGTTTTCTGGTGGATTAACCAAACATGCTTTACGGTTAAATGATCACAAAGAGATCTTTTTTTTTCTTTTATTGGGGGCCAAGATTATGGGGATTGCAGCAAACGGTACTGCAGCTGGATCAGGATAATGCTCTACATTTGTTGCAAAGGCCAAACTGTTCACTGTTCCAGTCTCTATATCTGATAAACAGCTGTCCAAAAAGATAAATAAGTCTGTGAGCCAACCACACCAAGTAACAACATGGATTCCCAGCTGGGGAATTGTGACTCGTGGCAGCGACAGATTACACATTAAAAATGACGTGAAGCAGAAGTTGTTGGCTGATCGCATGTCGCATGGAGCACGTGTTCGCAACAGTGGGGGAAGGGCGAGGGAAATTAAAGGAGTTTGGACCCGTGTGAAGGAGGCTCAGTTAGAGCGGAGTTGGTGCTCCGGCCGGAAGGTCGCTATCCGGCAGGAGTCGTGTGGGTAATTAAATCACCTCTGTGTGACAAGATGATTTTTCATCCACAGGGCGGCACGTGCGCTTGTTTATCTGCTCTCTCTCTCTCCCCGTGAAGCGGCTTCACGCTTTGCCTGCCGGCCGCTTCTGTGCCCCGCCCCACCTCCACCCTCTCGGGCGGTGGAAACGAAGTCATCGCGAAATATCCGCCGGTTCACAGGACGGCCTTGTAGGTGGAGGAGCGGTGATTGAACAGTGCGTCGTGACCTGACGATGACTCTGCTATTAGGCCTGCCCTAAGTTAGTGACTTGAAACCTTGTGCTTTAGTGAATTACACACACCGGTGGTCACAAGTACAGAAACCAGTGAGCCTACGGGGTAATGGCCCTCAATTCCAGTACTGTTTGCTTTTAAAAGAGAGCAGACAGTCCGCCCTACTTTTGTATTTTATTTTTTACTTTATTCAGACGGGGAAAGCAGAGAGAGGATAACTGAAAAAGAAGAGGTCACAGCACAGAAAGTGCCATGGTGGGGGATCAGGTCCCCTACCCTGCAGGGGGTTTTGTATGTGGGCTGAGTGTTCACTGCCCTGTGGGCTGCACCACACGTCTCGCCTGAACACCAGTATTCCTGACACTCTAATGGAGTCACCCCAGGGGTTCTCTCACTCTGCAGCAAGCGTAAAGGTCTTCTTCTGTGGTTTCTGCCAACAGGACCCAAATTATATAGTGCTGCATGTGGTATTTTACTGCCCCCAGACCTCCCTTCAGAGAACATGGGTGGGGCCAAGTTAGGAGGGGAATATCTGTGCTTTGGGGAAAGGCAGCATGTCTCTATCTGAGCCGAGCGAATATCTCTCGCTTTGCACTATGTTTGCTTCGGGACAACCGTCCGTTGAAGCTCCCAGAGGCCCTGGAGCAGGCTTCTACAGGCAGCGGGTCAGATGGGAATTGTGTGACACTGTTCAGAGCAGTAGAGGCATGAGTGTTTGGAGTAGGTACACCAGAACCAGAGGTCAACTGCTGAGAGAATCCTCTAGGTCAAAATAGCTCTGTGCTACGGCAGCGTTTAGGCACCATGTCCGCTTCATGCAGTCACATGCCATCGAGATAAACTGTGATTAAAATGTGTTTGTATTTATTTTACGTGCAGTGGTATCGAATGAGCAACGGCTAGTATACAGTATACCGCTGCAGACATTGGGCCAGAAAGGAGAATGGACCAGTCCCATTGCCTTAGAGACGCTGAAAAGATGTTTCCACCTTCATCCGCAGCTCAATAAATGACAGCAAGTGCAATGGTGTCTTTAATGGGGGGGAGGGGGGGTAGCATAGATAGATGCCTGATTCAAACTGACTCTTTTCCTGGAATGCGTTTGCTGTCCTGTAGCTACACAGAATCTCAGATCATATCGGACATTGCTTGGGAATGCCAGTGCCGTCTTTCACAAAAAACAGAGATCAGCATTCTTGGGCAGAAAATATCCTCACAAGGCTGTTGGAAAGACCTCTGCCTGCTCTACACAGAAGATGCACCAGTAAGAATAACATGCATTCAATACAGGAAAAAATAGAGAACTTTAAAGAAGCATACATACATGCACATACACACACACACACACAAACACACACGCCCTCATTCAAACACCCAATAACGAGCGCACACACGGTTAAACAATAATACTCGCAAACATACACACCCTTCCTGTGTGTTTGTCGGGTATTGTTCATGACGCCATGGAAACCGGCCTTTAAATATCATTTTTATAGATCGTATGGAGTTTCCCTAAGAGAAATGGAGCACACCTGTTTGAAGAGACTGTTTTTGCACGTGTTGCTTCTGAAGAATTACAAGACCATAGCAGTCATTACGCCTCCCTGTGTGGATTGCCCAGCGAGAGAAGACTTCATAAAAGCCGTGTTCATTAACGAGCATCCTCTGCACGCAGCTGAGAAATGCATGTGCAGTAACCGGAGTGAACCGGTTTGACCATGTGTGCTCATTTGTGGGGTTTGTCTTCAGCCCTGCGACAGTACATGCCTGTCACGCCCGATTTGGCATTTTCACAATTTTGATTAAAATGTCAATGAGGCCAAATTTAATTTGTGGCCTCGGAGGCTGTGATTAATGGACCGCAGCCACTGTGTCAGCGTTAGCTTTAGGACCAAGATATCAAGCAATATGCATATGTATTTTGAAGGCCAGAATCATCAGTCTCCCCTAATCTCTGTCTGTAAGGCAGTGGTTGGCAAGTATTTTACATTTTGAAGAGAAAGTCCCCAGTTTAACTTAACTGGTACTCATTAACAACTAAATTACCCTACATACTCGTGTAGCACAGAGACAATAATTTTACACACTTTGGTGTTCTCTACTTCGAACACGATCATGATTTTCATCACCAGCTCCCCTCACCCAATCAGAGATGGCGACACTGTGATGCGAAGGGATGCCGGGCCAACTCTCTGATTTCCCCTCGACTGGTTTTCGGAAGGGCTCAGGCGGGTAATGTAGGGGAGTGGGGAACTAGGTCATTAGCTGGTGTGTGAGGTGTGAGAATGTAGTAGTGCCTCCGGTGGATTTAATGTTGCATTGTGCTTCGGCTGCTGACAAATGTAAATTTAGCAGAGTCGTCCTCTGTGCCACCAGGGAGAAATGGCGGTCATATTTGGGAGCCAGAGTAAATGTCATAGTAAAAGTAATTTGTTCAACATATGTACACGTCAGTCATAATAATATCCCCTGCGGAGCAAAATGGAGGGTTCGCTTTGAGCTGCGGGAATGCAGGAATTCATTGTTGGAATGGAATCAGAGCCAGACATTGTTTCAGGGTACTGGGGCTGGATTTGTAACAATATCCATACAGAAATAAACGGAAGAATACTCTTTTGTGTTGGCCTGAATGACATGGGAAAGGGCAAAAAAAAAAAAACCTGATGCATTTGTTTTGCTGCCTGGGCAAAGAGGGGAGGGAAAATGAAGTTATCTGCTGCTCAATATTGCATCGCATGCGAGAGGCATAGTAATGTTGTTTTCAACACCAAGCTCTTTATTGTCTGAGATTGGATTCCTTATCGCTCGGTTGTTAATGCCCAAGCTGTTTGTAGTCACAGCAAAGGAAATGGATGCATGTGAGAATTCCAGTGGCTTGCTGATAAAATTGGAAAAAAAAGTAAATGGCGAGCAATTGAACGCTGTGGCATGAAGCAATTCTGGAGATCAACTGTCTTCTCTTGAGCAAGATCCTCCTCCACTATACGCACGCCTGGAGGCGTGGTTTTGTAGTGGTGACGTTTTCATGGGAACATTGAATTAACCCATGTAATAAAGCAGAATATGTGCAGCATAGTGATTTCTCTCTCAGGCCTATTGGCAGCAGTGTTGCTATTAGGCCTGTGTTAGGAATGTGCTATTCCCCTCTGCTTGGATTACCACACTGAGTGGCAGCGTTGGTTGCGAGCTGAAACGCGGAGCCTCGTGCGAGATTTCAAGGTTAAATGTAGCCGCTCCCGCTTCCCTTAAGGTTGACGGTCTGTGACAGCTTTTCCTGCTCCAGAAAGCGCAGAATGAGCACAGGTTCTCTGATTAAAGAAGAAGTGACTGCAAGGGTGTGTGTGTGTGTGTGTGTGTGTGTGCATGTGTGTTTCTGTGTGTGTGTGTGTGTGTGTGTGTGTGTGCATGCGCATGCGAGTGTGAGTGTCTGTGTGTGCGCATGCAAGTGTTGTGTGTGTGTGTGTGTTTCTGTGTGAGTGAGTGTCTGTGTGTGCGTGCATGCGAGTGTGTGTGTGTGTGTGTGTGTGTGTGCGCGTGCATGCAAGTGTGTGCGTGTCTGTGTGCATGCGAGTGTGTGTGCGTGTGTGTTTCTGTGTGAGTGTCTGTGTGTGTGTGCATGCGAGTGTGTGTGTGAGTGAGTGTCTGTGTGTGTGCGCATGTGAGTGTGTGTGAGTTTGTGTGAGTGAGTGTCTCTGTGTGTGCACATGCGAGTGTGTGATTGTGTGACAGAGAGAGTTTGTGTGATTGTGTGAGAGAGAAAGAGAGAGAGTGTGTGATTATGTGTGTGAGTGTCTGTGTGTGTGCGCATGTGAGTGTGTGTGTGTGTGTCTGTGTGTGTGAGAGAGAGAGAAAGAGTGAAAGTATGTGATTGTGTGAAGATGAAACCTAACTCTGCTCCTCTGCCCAGGAAGTGAAGCCCAAATATGTGTGACAAAGCGAGTGGCGATAACGGTGCGCAGGGTTCTAGCGGGCCGCCGCACAGATCAAATGATGTGCGCGGCAAGTCGCTTGCCGGCTCTCTCCCTGAATTATGCATGGCTGCTGAATTCAGTTTCACTGCTAAATTGGGTGAGAATGGAACTGCGGCGGTGAGTGTGGCTCTGCTTTGCCGTGGCCCTGGAGAAAATGTTTGGGAGAGACATTCGGAACGTCTGCGCTGTCCCCCTCTGGCCAATTAGCGCTTCCTGACACCTGCACCAGCACTGCCTTAAACAAAAGCCCACACTTCTGGCACTCGGGCGTGTGGCGGGTGATTTGTGATGGCAGGTAAGGGCCCCTGTCCGATGTGTTGGCTCGAACCATTTGTTCTGCCCTGTCCCTTTAATCAAAATGGCAGAGCTCATTGAGAAATACAGCGGGTGTCTGAAGGCGAGCCGCAGAGGATCCCGTCCTTAAAAGTGTGTCTCTCCCCGCTTTCCTTTGTCATTCCTGGCTTGTTTGTCTGTATTTAGCGGAAAAAAGACTGCTCTCCAATAAGCCTCAATTTACGCGCTTCAGTTAATTTTGACCGAACCGAGAGATGGATTGCTTGGAAGTTTCCATCTTCAGTAGCTGTTCAGATCTTGAACGTGGTCAGTTGGGAAAGAAGACGAGCATTAAGTTACAGTTAAGCTCAGTCATTATGTTGGCGCTGAGAGCGTCATTCAGACGGAAGTGTAATGGAGCAAATGAATCTAATCTGCCTTGGAACCAAACGTGTCTGCAGGCACCATGTCAGTGCTTCCACACCTTCACAGGTATTAAATGTGACACTGAGAAAAGGCAGGGGACTCTGCGGTCGGTTCGATCAGGCTGAGTGACAGCTCGGGTTGGGGGGCGGCGGGGCTCGACTGTCTGGTTTACTACACCCCTAATGCAGCAGTTCACCCAGGGGACCAGCGATGGCACGCGCGTTCAGGTTCAACTCATTTCTAGGTCACTCCACCTCTTTTTTTTGCCAGTCAGTCTGGCAGAAAGGGAAACGGCTCGTATTTTGAGTAGTCAGCGAGATAAGCGTCAAACATCCCTGCCCATAAACACACAGAATAAATCCTTTAATCTGAGCCGCGGTGCATTCTTGTGTGGTGAAACATAACGAATAGTGTGCCCTGTGTTTTGTAAAAACACGGCCTAAATGCTGATAAGCCCAGGTCTCAATGGGAAGAATGAATGTGACTTGGTCTAAGTGCTGCTTTGCCAGACAAAATGCATTTAGCCCTGGGTGATATCTCTACAAAGATCTGCAGCTGTGAAGACGGAGGTTACGTGCTTTGATGTTGAACGTTCCCGCTAAATAAACTGCCGAACTGGTTCGTTTTATGAGGAGGATGTAGAAAAGAAAGCCGCTCTGTGCTGTCATACACGAGGCAGTCCTGAGTGCGTTGAGCCGGAATTAGACACCGGTTTTGTCGTCTCTGGGAAAACATGCTGGTTCTGCATGGAGTGTTTGTTTTTAGAACTCTGTAAATCGCACTTAAGATCCAGGCGAGACTCTTGAGAGTGTTGGGCAAACGTCTGGAGCATCTCGTCTGCAGCTCAGATATCACAGGCGGGGTATTCTATGCCCCAGAACAGGGGATGGGCTGGGCAGTCCATAGGTCCCAGTCTGCCAAGTTGGGCTTCATCCAAACACCAGCCGGCTGGTGTTTATCCTTTACATTAGAGCTGAAGGGCACTATGGGCTTGATTTAGCATGGGCAAAACCTTTTAGCACACGCAAAGCCAATAACATTACCAAGCGATTGGTCATGGTACTTGTTTTGCACCAATCGTCGGATGTCTTATTAGTTTTGCTAAAAGGTCTTCGTAAATCAGGCCCTATGTGTAGCATTTAGTGCGGTTGTTTGATTTGATTTAGACAGTTTGTTCGTGGCCAGATTCCGCTGCATTTGACCAGCGACGGTGGGAAGCTGTCGGCCCGTGTCGGCCGATGTTCCACTCACTTTGCATTCCGCTCTCTTGCCCGCAGGTTAAAGTCATGATGCGCATCTGCCCCTCTCAGGGCACTCACGACACGTCAGAGTCCATGTCCTTTCTGAAGGTGGACCCGCGCAAGAAGCAGCTGACCCTCTACGACCCCACGGCCAACGCGCACTCCAACTCAGGGCACCGGCGCGCTGCGGTGGCCGCCCCAAAGATGTTCGCCTTCGACGCGGTCTTTACCCAGGACGCCTCACAAGTAAGCGTCGCAGACACGGCTCAAGGACGGGTAGAAGGTCTTGAGATAGAGGGGTGGGGGTGGGGGGCTTAGTGCAAAAATGCTTATCTTGAGACTGGGGCATTCCTTGCAATTTAAACAGAGCAGCTGGGCATTTTAAGTGCAGAGAGTGATTTGAATTCCTCTCAGGGTCTTATCCTGCCTCCTGAAAATACACATAGCCACACATGGGGTTGTGCAGAAGAATATCCAAACTGAGATCAAAGCGACAGAGAGAAAGGCGAGGGAGGGGCTATGACTCCATTCGCACAGCTTGAGATCTCCTCAGCGCGAGAAGCAACACAAACAGTCGTCCGCCTTTGAATTGTTTTCACGGGAATGCGGACATGAAGGCCGAGACAGATTCCTGCAGAAAAACGAGACCTGATTGGCGATTGCACGGGGAATACGGAGCGCTAAACATCGTGTGAAGGGAAGCCGTCAGGCGGAGAGGCACGACGGCGGAGCTCGGGCTCCCGTTATGACTGCTGCTCCTCCCTTCCTCGAGGAGCGATTCTGGGGTTTGAAAAGTTTATCGCAGAGCAGCGGGGGGACTCCTCTGACTGACGTATTGGCTGGGCTCCAGAGAGAGAGAGAGAGAAAGAGAGTGACAGGGGCTGGGGGGATGGATCTGAGAGGGGGCAGTTCATATACGCTACCTTCAGGGGGTGGGGGATGTGCAGTATGGGGTATTTCACCTGTTTCACTGAAAGTCTGATATCGAGGTGGTAGTTTCAGGTTGTGAAAATGCACAGGAGGCTGCTAACAGCGTGCTATCTGAGTGCTTGCCTACAGCCTGCTGTTGGAGAGGAGATTGCTTCTGCAGAAACACCTTTACATTTAGAGTTAAGAGAATGGGAATAGAGAAACAAAAGCACTGCACGCTTTACCTCATATATTTTGAATAATTAATCACCGCAGAGGGTGAGTGTGTGCCCTGGAAATGCTTTACGTGTGGCTGTAAAGGTCTTTTTTTTTTACATAGGAAAGGGCTGCCTGCTCTGGGTGGGCGTGGTTTGATATTCCTGGTGCTCTCTCTCTCTCTCCGCAGGCTGAGGTGTGCTCAGGGACGGTGGCGGAAGTCATCCAGTCGGTGGTGAATGGCGCAGATGGCTGCATCTTCTGCTTCGGGCACGTCAAGCTCGGTAAGACTCTCCCCTCCAAAAAAAACAAACAAAAAAAAAAAACTTCATCAGCGCTAATTACCGCACCTGAACCTCCCGCGAAGGCGAGCCGTCCCCCCGCAGAACAATAAACCTGCGACAGGAGCGATGGAATTAAAGGCCCTGTCTTTAATTGACGGAGCGAGTGTGGCGTATGCCCCCCCACACAGTCCACGTCTCTGCATTTCTTCCCCGGGGTTCTGGGGCCTCGCTATACAGTGAGGGAGGGGAAGGGCTTCATGCCGAAGCAAGAGAGAGAAATTTCTATTTTTCTTTCAGCTTCATTTGAACTCCACAATGGCTGTGCAGTGCGCTTGAGTGAATGGGGCAGAGTGGCTTCGGGGAGGGTAGCAGTATGGCGACGTGAGGCGGTAGCAGGGCCCGGCGTGTTTGAAAGAGCTGTGTAATTAGCCCCTGCAGCACGCTGAATTTGAAGTGCCTTCATTTCCCAGTTCTTGCTCTTGCTCTTCTTAAGGGTTTCATTGTCGCCGCTGTTGCTGCGAGCACCATTTACTTTTAAAAATGGATATTCCTGTTCAATTAATTCTTTTACCTTTTATTCATACATTTTTTTGCCTGAAATGGAGAGCACAGGTGCACATTTGTTTGTCACCTGTAGGGCTGTATACTTTCGTCCTCTGTATTCTACTGCGTCCTCTGCCTCCTCCCCGTTCAGGCAAGACGTACACCATGATCGGTAAGGACAGCACCACCCAGAGCCTGGGCATCGTGCCCTGCGCTATATCCTGGCTCTTCAAGCTCATCAACGAGCGCAAGGAGAAGACGGGCACGCGCTTCTCCATCCGGGTGTCGGCCGTGGAGATCTGCGGCAAGGACGAGACGCTGAAGGACCTGCTCTCCGAGGTGGCCAGCGGCAGCCTGCAGGACGGCCAGTCCCCGGGGGTCTACCTGCGTGAGGACCCCGTCTGCGGTACTCAGGTGAGCCTCCCTCCGCGGGGACGGGGGGGGAAGTAGGCCCCTCCCCCGCATGACACAAACCCGTCTTTGCGCTCTCGGTCTGCATCCATTTATTGATCTGCGATATCCAATTAGCGATCTCTTTTCATCCCGAAAATCCGTCTCATCCGCCACCTTATCTGTCAGATCCATGACCTATTTACCCATATTTTGAATTGGCCTTTGTCTACCTACTGCAACAATCTGTCCGCCTCTTTCCCACTAAACCCGTCTATCGATGCCAGTTGTCTATCTTCGTACCTTTATATTGACCTGCCTGTCAGCATCTTTGACCGCGGTATCCGTTTCGCGGCTTTTCCCACCACAATGAGAGTGTTCTGGACGGCTTTGAAGGTGCTGACAGGTGTTTCTATCAGATGTTGTTGTTTTTTTTTTCCTCCCCGTCTGTGTGGACGGGGACTTCAAAGGCTGCCTCCAGTTCTCTGAAGCACCCCTCGGCTCCTCCTCTGAAATGTTGAGAGCGGTGCCGTCTCCGCAAGGCTTCCCCCTTGCTCTCCGTCGGATCCGGAGCGCTCCCGGGAAGCGGCCCTGCCTCCTGCTCATCCATTACCTCTCCTAATCCCCCTCCCTCTGTGTGCATATCTGTTTCTGTGATTGCCCAGGAGACCCGATCTAATGGGCAAGCAATGTGTGCCTGGGTCCAATTAGTGGGCCGCTCCCTCTCCCCCTCCGTCTCTGACCCTCCCTATCTCTCCCTTTTCGCCTGGTCTCCGACCCCTCAGCTCCAGAACCAGAGCGAGCTGCGCGCCCCCACCGCCGAGAAGGCCGCCTTCTTCCTGGACGCGGCCATCGCAGCGCGCAGCACCAGCAGGCCCGACTGTGACGAAGAGGAGACCCGCAACTCCCACATGCTCTTCACCTTGCACATCTACCAGTACCGCATGGAAAAGAGCGGCAAAGGAGGAAGTAAGGCCCTCCGGCGGTCAGAGCTCACCTCTAGGTGGTGCTCTCCCTCATTCCTTTTCCGTTCCGACTGCGTGAGCCCACTTGGTTGCGTGTGAATCAACAAAATGGCTCCAAAATTCTCCATTTTGTGCATTTCCACTCTGTAAAAGTAAATCAATCAAGGCAGTCTGACTGTGGCTGCATTTTTGCAGTTTATTTATTTATTTATTTTTCCTCCACACGGATCAAATATATATCGGCACCACGATCATTATGTTATATGAGCCATAATAGGAAATGGATTACTTCCCAGGGTTCATTGGTGGTAACTTCCTCAGAGAGTGAGACCCTGTGTCCCCATTTTAATGAATGACCTCGCTCCCTCAGAATCACGTCTGTTTCCACTGCTTCTTTCTGCCAATACGTTGAAGCAATAAGGACTTATAAAAAGCACTTTGAGAAAGCGAGCCAACTAGAATAGCTCAATAACGCAGACAGCGATTTCAGCACATATTGTCAGCTTTGTTTAGTGAACCAGACTGTAGAAAACGCTCAATATATTTTATTTGCTTGCAGCTCAAAACAAATACTCTATTAGAAACATTTTAAATGCAGGGCTGCTTTTCTATGGCAGTTGGAAATGCATTTCATGCACATTAACAGATTTTGATGGCCTACGTTAGAGCCAAATCAGTGCAAAGACAAAACTCAACCTTATGTTCATATTTCACTCAATCAGGGAAAGGATAAATTAATGAGCATCATTTAGACCAATTTATAAAATCTTGACAAGAATATTAACAAGCAGTGTGATTTATTTTCTTCAACATCACATATGTTAATAGGATATTGCTGGAACTAGTCATTGAGGTACCTTACATTAGGTTCATCATTAGTATTTCACTCCTGTCGCAGTAACGCAGGGTAGATGCAGGCTAATACAGGAATAAATCTCAATGTGTAATGAGGCTTCAGCCCTCTTACTTTGAATGTTTATGGACTGGAGCACTGTGGCTTTGAAAGTGGTAGGCTGGTTTACATTCCCACGATGAGTGGAGCTTTTGCTCTTAATTTATAAATCTGACTGAAAATGGGTTAATGCTCCACTGCCCTCTTGTCTAAAAAATCTTCAATTTCCACTAACAATCAACTGCGGTAATGCATCAGACATATTTGTGAAAGGTCTTGTATCAGCTTATCCTGATGGTAGTGCTGTGTGGCAATGATAGCCGTTCTACATGATGTTATTGGCAACATTAATCTTCTAAAATACTAACTCCTCTAAGTCGTGTTTTCATTTTGTTTCTACAAATGTGCCATTAGGACCTAGTCAGACATTCTGAGTAATGTGCCTGGTATCTAGAACAACCTCCCTTTGCTCTTAAACTGGGGCAAATTCAGCCACATTTGAATCACGCCAGACCCAGGCTTTCTCATGAATTAATCAGACGGTGATCTCAGCAGCTGGGCTGATGGGTCAGACCGACCTCTTTTGGTTCACCGGCAACTATAGTACTGTGTTGAGACGGATCGTCATCAGAGGAAACGCTCCTCACGGCTCTCTGTCTTGCTCACAGTGTCTGGCGGGCGAAGCCGACTGCACCTCATCGACCTAGGAAGCTGCGAGAAGGTACTGAGCAAGAGCAGGGACGGAGGCGGGGGCTTGTGTTTGTCACTGACTGCCCTGGGCAATGTCATCCTCGCCCTGGCCAATGGAGCTAAGCACGTACCTTACAGGTAAGCCTGCTGCCAACCACCTTTTTCTTTTCTCACTTTTCAGAAAGCTGCCACATAAATAATGGAAGGTGCAATGCAAGTATGTGTGTGTGTGTTTACCTTGACAGCATTATGGCTTGACTGGCATGCCTCCCTGTTTATTGGTCTTCCACTCTCGTGGTGTTCACAGATAAATCGCTCAAGCTTATTTCCTCATTTAAAGCAAAAATAGGAGAAGGCACATTCAGAAATAATAAATTCTTGGATCTGGGAAGTTCCTGATAACATTTGATCGGAGGAATTTGTTGTGGAAGACGGAGCGATAAGACGGTAAAGGTGTAGGTGGGTGTCAAATGGTGGAAAGAGATCAGCAGGGAGAGAAGAGGTAGGGGGTCAAAGCGGGTAGTCTTGCTTTTTAATGTACAGGGATCAGTCAAGGGCAAGCCAGACTTAGGGCCTTTCCATATTACAAAAATAAACAGTCATGTGGATTTGTCTAAACATATGCAGACCTATATAGACGATTAGTCTTATAATTGTCACGTGCTGCTTTGCATGAATTAATGTGTAAGCACGTCAAATAGAGGTTTTCTGTGCAGTGTGGAATAATGGCAGTTGTTTTGGTACAATTCAGGGACAGTAAGCTAACGATGCTGCTGAGGGAATCGCTGGGGAACATCAACTGCAGAACCACCATGATTGCCCACATCTCGGACTCTCCGGCTAATTATGCCGAGTCGCTCACCACCATTCAGCTGGCCTCCCGCATCCACCGCATGAGGAAGAAGAAATCCAAGGTCAGTTTCTGAATGTAATGCTATTTTTACTGTCACATGTGGGTGACTGAGTGTCACATGCGGGTGACTGAGTTGTTATACCTTCAACTCTAGGCCTCTTATTTTACCTTTAACTCTAGCCTTGTTATGTTTCCCCCATATTGTTTTCAATAGTCTGGGTAAACTGGCCTGGAGAGTGAACTATTTTTTAGGTGTACAAAGCTTTTAGATTTAGAAATACATCTGTATTTCTGCTAATGAAAGGCTGTTAGTGCTATAATTCAGACCTGGTTTTTCTTGGCACTTCACAACATACAATCAATACTATCGCCTAAGGAAGTGTGTAATGTATGCACTCAGATTAGGGAAATATACTTTCAATGTAATTAGACAGAATGACAGCATATATTTATATTTTATAGATCTGAGGCACAATTTAAATGTATAACATTCATGCCGATACATAGTATTGGCATTAATATCTGTCTGCTTATTGGTGTGGACTTTTAACCTTTAAGAATATTGACTTATAATGTCGAAGGAATTGATATTTGCCTTCTAATTGATTGTGCTGTGAATTCAAAGTTGTTATTTGAAAACTCAATCAGCAAAAAACAATTATGTATAAAAAGGATGTAAATAAAAAATAAAGTAACGGATAGACAAGGTTAATAAAAAAACTAGAGATACCTGTAGTTAGTGTGAATTAATTTTTTAAATTTGCTTTCATATCCTGCTTTCAGTATGCATCTAGCTCCTCTGGTGGGGACAGCTCCTGTGAAGAGGGGCGAATCCGCCGACCACCCCACCTGAGGCCCTTTCACCCTCGAACGGTGGCCCTGGACCCAGACCTGCCAGCCTTAGTCAGTGACCCAGACTACTCCTCTAGTAGTGAGCAGTCTTGTGACACAGTCATCTATGTTGGACCAGGGGGAGCTGCTATCTCTGACCGTGAGCTCAGTGACAATGAGGGCCCACCTGCTTTCGTTCCCATAATCCCTTCACTGAACAGGAAGCGCGTCAAAGACGGCCCAGTAGATCGAGACCTCTTCAAGTGCAACACATTTGCAGAGCTTCAGGAAAGACTTGAGTGCATTGATGGCAGCGAGGAGCCTAACGCCTTCACAGGGGAGGGCAGAGGGTCTCAGACAGGCCCCAAAATGGACAGTGAAGGAGCGGACAAAGTTAAAGAGGGGGCTTCTGTTTCCCTTAGGACCCCTGCCAAAGCATCCTCCCAGGAGAACATTTCTCCAAAACAGTCTCCCCACTGCATAGCAACTCACCCCACCAACAGCACCCCTGTAAAGTCCAAAATGGAACATTCCAAATGGCCAGGAGGCACCTCAGAAAGGGGCATCTTGGAGAGCTTAAGTCGGACAAGCGCAGACGGGGAGAAAGTGCTAGTTTCTGATGACCCGACTAGCGGTTACAAACATGGCGGGGCAGCATCGCAAGACTCTGAACCGGTGGTGCGTGAGAAGGTCTACTTCAACAAGAAGCCTTTACCCAAACCTGCTCCTCCTCCCCCCCAGCAGAGAGAGCCCAGGAGGCTGTACCCTGAAACTGAGGGAAGCTCTGCCACCAGGATTCCCCCTGTAGGGATGAGCCACCAAGCTGTGAAACGAGGAGAAGCCGGGAGCTCTCCAGTCTTAGACAGAGCCCACCACATGAGCAGGACCCCACTGGAGGTGAGCCACCTCCGCTCAACCCTAAGAGGGAGGTGTTTTGACAGGGATATCCTGAGAACCACTGTGACCCTGCAACAGCCTGTGGAGTTGAATGGAGAGGATGAGCTGGTGTTCACGGTGGTGGAGGAGCTGTCCATCGGCGGCATGATTGACAATGGGCGGCCTTCTAGCATTATTAGCTTCAATAGTGACTGCTCTTTGCAGGCCTTAGCCTCTGGCTCGCGTCCGGTTAGCATCATCAGTAGCATCAATGATGAGTTTGATGCCTATACCTCCCAAGTGGGTGCCTCTGGGGTTAATATAGAGATGGTCACACCTTTGCAAGAAGAGCCTTTCCCTTGCATTGGCAGTAGGCGTTCCTCTATCAGTTCCTGGCTCAGTGAAGTTAGCGTATGCACACTGGAGAGTGAAGGTGCACACTCCGCAGACAGCTTCATACCACAGTCTAAGCACATTAGTCCAGAGGGGACCTTCTATTTGGATTCCCTCGGCATGTTCCACAAGGAGCCTTTCACTCCTAAGGATGCTAAGAGCTCCCTGAATGACAGTGGCTTTTGCTTCTCAGAATTGGACACTGACAGTGCCACCTCCAGCAAACTTTCCCTGAGTATGACTAAGTGCCCACCATCCCCTGACTCTACCAAAGCATCCACCAGAGGTTCTAAAGTTACAAAAACGAGCACTCTCAACGCTTTCCAACCCCCACAGATCTCGCATGTTGTTCACTCCAGTCTTCCCAGGAAAATCAAACCTACCTCATCTGTCCCCCAGAGTAGTAGCAGCAACAGCGGCAGTGGCCGCGAATTGCAAAGACAGGAAGGCAAGCCAGATGATCCTTGGTTGCGCATAGACAGTCACTCGGAATCTCAAAGTTCTGAGACTGTCTCTTCTAGCAAGTTTTCCAGGAATGGCACGAGTGGCATACCCTCCAGGAAGGCAGGCTTGAACAGCAACAGTGTACCTCGACCACCCAAAACACAGGGGTCTACCTCATCACAGAGAGTGGTGGATGGCTGTGAAAAGTCTAGCATCAAGAAAGCGGAGCCTCCTAGTAAAATGCCGCAGCTCCGGAGAGGGGCAACCACGCTGGGCACTGTGCCTGTCATCCACAGTTCCCCCGATTCCAAAGGGAATCTAGATGCCACATCGGCGACCGGAAGCCTCAAGTTCTCCTCCTTGGGAAAGAAAACAAATGGACAGAAAGGTATGCTTTCTAAGCCTGGTGGCACCTCACCCCCTGCTCCACCAGTCCGTAAATCCAGCCTAGATCAGAAGAACAGGATCTTGCTGCCCCCAAGTGCCTTAAAGTCTGCAGGTATTGATGCAGGAAAGTCCTCAGCACCTAAGGCAACAGCATCAGAAGATGAGCTTGATATACGGTTCAGAGGTGACTCTAGTAGCTACAAAACATCAAGCTTAAAGGCTGACTATAACTCAGCCAAAGCAATGTCTAGTCTAAAAAACAGGGGGGTCAAAGGAGATGGTGGACAGTGCTATGGCAGTCAGATGTCTCTGGAGAGATGTGACAGCTTGACTTCAGTGGGGCCCAAACCTGGACTCAGTAGAGAGAATAGTGGTGCCAGCTTAGGCAGCAATGGCAAGTCCAGCAGGTCTATACCACGGCTTGGAATGCCCACCTATGCCTCCACACCCAGTGCTACATCTCCACCTCCCTGCACTGCCACAGGAACCCCAGGCAAAACAGGGCAGATAAAGGTCAGTGTCAACCCCAAGGCAATGGGTGTAAATGGAAGCAAGGCCCGAAGCCTGTCCTCAAGCAACTCCAAGGCCCTGAGCTCCTCCACCAAATCTCTTGCTGCTCCAATCACACGGAGTGCTAACCTTCCCCCCACTGGGAAGACGGCAACTCGGTCTGTGACGGGGGTCAGTGGTAAACCTGGGAGGGGAACCATTATGGGCACAAAGCAAGCTATCCGTGCAGCCAACAGCAGGGTCAGCGAACTGGCATCAGGCAGCCCTGGAAAGCACTTCAGGGGCTCTGGGGACTCAGACAGTGGCAATGACAGTGGGGTGAACCTCAGTGATGACAAGACCTCCATCCCTATGCTGCCATCCCCCTACAGTAAGATCACAGCACCAAGAAGGCCTCAGCGCTACAGCAGTGGACATGGCAGTGACAATAGCAGCGTCCTGAGTGGGGAGCTTCCTCCAGCCATGGGGCGCACTGCACTCTTCTACCACAGTGGAGGCAGCAGCGGCTATGAGAGCATGATCCGGGACAGTGAAGCCACCGGCAGTGCCTCCTCTGCCCACGATTCCATGAGTGAGAGTGGCATGTCCTCTTCTGGCCGCACCAGGGCTTCTAAATCCCCCAAGAAGAGGTCTAATGGTAATAACTAATGTTTTGTTTTGTTTTGTTTTGTAAAGTTGCTACTCACGAATAGTCAATTTTTGTCTTCGAAAGTGGATCAGAATGCTGTAAATGTATTTTTTGACAAAGGTTCAGTGAACATATTTATACAAACATTTGACTGTTGTAACGAAAACTACAGGCTATAAAGTTAACCACCTGCTTCTGTGTAAAGTTATCTAATTCACAATTCATTGAGCTAGAGTCATATACTGTATATCCCCTTCTTGAGTGGTCACTAAGATGGAGCAGTTGTTTAAGAGAACTAGTTTGTAGAATGAGAGCCTACTGAGGGCCAGCCCCACTTGCGATGCCATAACACGCACAGTGTGTGCATGTCTAGAATCTGCTTCACAAAATCAATAGCAACAGCTCTTTAGAATTGCACCAATTTCTCAAAAAGGTATTATATCCCTGACAGGTTGGATGTTTTGCGCCTCGAGGCAGTTTTGTGTTAATCTATGGAGAACATGCTCTCACTTTCATTTGGAGTTTGCTATTCCTATCATCGGCTGTTTGCTTCTCTCAGCACCTGAATTACTGATACACTGACAACTCACATAGAATTATTGCCATTAAACTGTAAGAAATGAATGCAGTGCACATTTTTCCATACAGGAATTTGTAGAATGGTGAACATTAAGTAGAAATGGAGTGACTGCTTATTTTTTTAATCCAGAGAACATTGTCTCATATTCTCATATAAGTGTACAGGAGAAACGTTTGATGAAAGCAATACAATTATATTGAGTTCCCGAGCGGTGGAAACTCATAACCTGTTTCTGTTCATTCATAGATTTATGTAGTCCATCTCTGTAATTCATATCTGTTAGGTTCTAAAGATAGCGCTACACCTTATAAATATGCAATCAATACCACACACTGGAGTTCTATGTAATCTGCGATTACATTTTAGCCTGTTTCACATCTTGCCTATTTGTGGTTAGGTGCTCTGTGTATATGTATATGAGCCAGAGCTCATTTAAATCCTTGACTGGGTGTCTTTATGTTCCAGGCCTCCAGCGACGGCGGCTGATCCCCGCTCCTCTGCCAGACACCTCGTCCCTTGGGAAGAAGGCCAGTGCCACGGGCCAGTGGGTGGACCTGCCCCCATTGCCCGGGACTCTGAAGGAGCCCTTTGAGATCAAGGTGTATGAGATTGACGATGTGGAGCGACTACAGAGGAGACGACAAGAGGATGCAGCCGAGGTGAGCACAATGCCCAGTGGATTATGGGAAAGGGTTCCTTATGTGACACCATTTGAATTATTTTTATTTTTTTTGGCGCCATTGGTTTTAGTTTAACAGCATTGCATTGGTTTACGTAAGATCCATTAACCATGGAATGCACCTACATATGCATTAGTTTAAGTATTCTGTGTCCCAAATATTCAAACCTACTTAAGGTTCAGTTAAGCTATTACTCCACACTGCTCACGTGCCTAAATGATGGTACTAGTTCAGAGCTATTCTGGATGAGCAATACCAAGTTGACATTGAACGAACATCTTCGCTCATCATCCTTGGTTAGGCGTCTTATTAAGGAACAAGACAAGAATGTCTATCTCAGTCGTTTGACCTTCCATCAGCTTGGTGGCAAATGACTGCATTTAAGTGCCTGTGACCACTCTTTGTGCTGTTGTACGCTGGGTTCAGCAGGAACGTGGACGGATCATGAAAGCAATTACTGTCTAGGGTTAATTGGTTTAGATATGACTGATTACACGGGCCAGGCAGCGGTGGAGGGAAGATGTGGAGAACAAGTGTGGTCGAGGACTGTGTGATAAATGAAGGCTCCTCCACCGTCCTGGGCTGCTTGATCGCTCTTTATGGCCTTCTCCGCTTCCATGGGTCATTAACCATTCCCACAAGTGGGAGCGAGGCAGACGGGGATTTGTTAAAAGAAGATATTAAATCAGCTGGATGGTGGTTTGATTTAGTTTCAATTAGGAAAAGATGATCTTCAATTCGTCTTTGAAAGCCGATGTGACTTGAATCGCCGTAATGAAGTGCTTCTCCCTGCATCACCTCCATTGCTGCCAACTCAACATTTATCTGCGTGAGCGTGCATATGCGAGAAGAGGGAGACCACTGCTCTCGACTGTTCTGACCTGCTCTTTTTCTCTGTTTTCTCTTGCAGCAGCCATTCCAGGATGTTGAGAAGGTATGTTGAACGGGCAGGATGGATGTGGATTGATTGTGAGGGTGTTTCCCGAAACGGGAGCAGAGGGAGGTCTGGATTTAGGGTGGGCGGTGAAGTACAAGACTATTAATATATTTATTAATCCCTTGGCTGAGAAAATGAATTATCACAAGGTATATAGCTAAATCAAACGTATAATATTATATTGCCACAGCTAGAAATGCCTCATGGCACAACATTTGTGGATCCAGTAATTGTGATTCCACTGAAAAAAAGGGGGAAAAAACCTTACAATTTTTGCACTTTTCAATAAGCTGTTCCTAATACTCCAGCAGATAAAAAAGAGGATTAAGCCAAGTCTATTTCTTCTCCCCCGAGTTCAGTCCTAATTAGTCTAGTCAAAGAAAAGGCCTGTCTCTTCAGGTTTATGGTCTTTGCTTTAATTTATAATAATCTGTCTTAGTGTAAAGATTCATTATGGTCCTTACACTCAGCAGGATGGAATAGCGTGTGTGCTGGGTGAGGTGACAGCACAGTAGCTCACCTCTGATTACGACCCTCCTTCAGGGCCTGCTGTATTTCAACACTAAGCTGAAGGTTCTGGAGAGGCGGCAGCAGCAGATCCAGGACCTGCGGGCCAAGCACGATATGCTGAAAGAGGAACTGGAGGACACCAAGCAGAGGCTGATGATGGATCCCAGCAAGTGGACAGGAGAGTGTGAGTACCAGGGCGTTTTGTAGGGCATCCATAGCTGCACCGCAAGCGCGGTTTCTCTTACACATGAGTTTTTCTTAGTTTGCCATGGTGCATTTATACTCATGTGTACTCTCCTGGATTGACTAGGTGGCGTTGTGTTGTTGTCGTCTCATGTTCTCTTGTTACTTTGCTTGTGGTGTGTTTTGAAAGGTCTCCTAATCGTGCAATAAAGAGCATGTACAGAATACTAGATAGTACTGCTTTTCCATTGGCGATTCATTTCATTGAGTGTATTCAGAGATGGTGATGAGCAATGTGGAGATGGTTCTAATCATCCACATCCACATCTGATATTCCGTAGCCCTCCACATCTTGTCTGCCATGTTATTTTATCACAGGATGCCCACACACTCAGAGCTGACTGCCTGTGTGCTGTAGCTGCTTTAGAAGCTTGGAGGCCCACCTAGTGAGAACAGTCCTGCAAAGGTTACCACCGGGCGATACTTCCGATGCCATGGCATTTCCCCACTTTTGCCCCTTGTGACCTGCATTAACCACTCATTGAACCCACACAAAATTCTGGAAGCAGGCCTCCATCCACGGCTTTTAATCCCCCCCCCCCCCCCCTTTATGGTTGTGGAGGCGGGAACTGTGGACAGCACAGGCAATGATGTATGCCACTACTGTCACGGTCAGTGGTGAATTGAACGTGTCATTTTGTTAGAGCCTTTTAAAGTTTGTGGCAGATTGAGAACCACATAACGGGTATTATTATCCACTCAATAGACACAAAGCCATACAAGTCAATCTAGCACTGTAATGCTGAATGAATGAAACAGGCCATAGAAAGAGACTGCTTCTAGTCGAATGGATCACAGTTGCCTCCGTTTAATTCTTGAAACTCCCAGTGCATTGCAACTCTGTCCATTATAATCTATTTTTTTAAGTTATTCATCAAAAGACTTCCAGCCATAGTGGCATTTTGGAAAATAATAGTTACCTTTATTTCTAGTGCAAAGAATTGAAACTAAAAGGGTTTTCTTTCTTTTTTTTTGTTGAAAAGTGTCCCTTTGGATGAGTGTGACTTTTTTCTGAGATGGAGAAATAAAGCAGTAAATGGGTCCATAAAGGTCATAGACATGAAGTCGTTATTTTCCTGAAGTCGCGCCGAGCGCCTGACTTTAAGACTGGGCTGGGGAAACGTACCGCAGCTTTTCACTCTCAAAGCCTCATCTCGGTGAGCACTCCCACAGCGTCTCAAAATCAATACCGTGTTATTCTCCCTTTGCCGTTTCGGGGGTACAGGCTGAATTGTTTCTCATAGGCCCCCACATCTCTGTGTTTGCCGGGCTTTTAAAGGGCTTTGGCCAGAGATGTGACCTCTGCATCTGTGCTTTCTATTAAGAACAGAGCAATGATGGCAGTAGGCACACTATATAAATCACCTTTCTCTCCCACAATACAAATCATAGGCTGTTATGCCTTAAAGGGCATATTGCAGGTTCCCTTAATGCATAGAAATACATTTTTCAAAGTTGGATTAACTTGTTTGTGTACCTCACGTTACCGCCGTTATAACTAATTTTTCAAACAGGTATTAGTAAAGGAAGTAAATGTTAAAGTAACCCCTACTCCTATTTCAAAGTTGTGAGCCATGCGAGGCTATGGATCGAGGGGTTAGTGCTTATTGTCACAGAAATATAGCGATAAATGTAACCTTTCTCATTTATTGAGATATAAAATCAAACACTAACTATATATCCATAAACAATATCAATATAGCCTATGCAGTGGTTGAGATCAAACATTCAATTTAGATCATATCAGTGATTAAACATTGTGGGTGGTTACTTTAACTCATTCAGTTAACTGCTTTGTGTACCTCATGTTACGTTACTTCCGGGCTGGGAGACATACAGGTCTTTGTACATGATGACAGAATAAACCCAGAAAAGTCATACGTTTATGTTGCATTTTTAAATTATGATGAACATCCACATTTGTTTGCTGAATAATTTTACACGAGGGTGTTTGACCTGCAATATGTCATTTAAAGGCATCCTCTGTGGATCTGTGGACATTCACCCCATCAATGGATATTTGACTCCAGAAACCTGATTTGTATACCTTCTGTTTAGTCCCTTGTTCATCAAGACAAATCGTGTTGAAAAATGATAGAACAGTCGATGGTGGACTGAGTGCTTCAGAAGTAAAGCAAACCCATTCCTTTTATTTCCTTCCTGTTGGCACTCATTTCATATGTGTCCCAATGGTCCTGTATGTTATTTTTTAAAAATCCATCCAGTGGTACAATTCAGTTTTTCACAGTTCAGTTTAGCCACAGGAGTGGGAAAGCAGTGAATAACATTATCCGGCCCACCGAGCTGCTTGCTGTGTGTGTTGGCCACAGAACTCACATCTCTCGCTCTCCTTCTCTTCCTTTCCAGTCGAGGTGGACCAAGATTTGGACAAGGAGTCGCAGGAGTATTTAGAGGCCCTGGAGCAGGTCACAGACGAACTGGAGTACTGCGTCAACCTATGCAAGTCGCGTGTCATGATGGTGACGTGCTTCGACATTGGGGTGGCATCCGACGCGCAAGATGGACCGCGAGAAGTCGAAGTGTGAGAGAGCGACGGAGGGCGAGAGGGAATCCAGAAAGTCGACAAGGAAGGACGACGAAGTGTAGTAGTGAGTTCGTAGATACGCCAAGAATGAGGCAGCAAGATGGCGGCCCACAGCGTAAAGACAAAACTAAAATGGCCGTCAAACATTGGAAAAGCCACACGGAGAAAAGGGGCTTTTCTTTCTGCAAAAATAAATCTTCACGATATAGGACAGATAGGAATGGAGCAGGACTTTTAAAGAAGCAGCAAAGTTTCTACATTGTCTCCGTTGATGAGACAGAAAGCAGATGTCATAAACCAATTCATTTCACTACATCCACAAGTGCCTTTTTCTTAAGACTGTTTTCAAGTGAATATTTTTTGTATTGGTGCTAGTATTAAAACCAGCATACCTAAGCAAACCCTAAACATATTCCTTTTAAGAAAAATAAACGTATTTTATATTGTATTGTATAGTGTATTTATATGATTATACAGTATGTAAAAAAATATCATTTTAGGTAAGAAAAAATGAAATAAAAGGAGAAAAAAATAAAAGCAATAAGCTAATGTTATTGCATCCCAAACTTTGCCTTTCTCATGTTCAAACCTCAAGTCAACGTGTGCCCGTGGTCATACAGCCTCTTGACCTTAGGTTTTTGTCCACCTTGGTTTCTCTTATATGGATGGCTAACCTAACAGTACTGCATTATTTTATCAAGGAGTAGACTTGCTGTCATAACTATGCCTCAAGTCGGCAGTGTTGCAGAATTCCTTCGGCGTTTTCATTTGCCTTGATCACGAGGGGTCCCGGCGGACGTGCGCAACACGAGAAAGCAAACCTGTTGTTGTGGAGTGCTTGGCCTTGTTTATTTAAATGGAGATGTGGCAATGGCAGCCCATTAATCCTGAGGGCCAGCTACCGCGCCGGGCCGCTCCCAACAGGAGGCCGGCGTGATTCATGGTGTGACAAGCTCCCCGTGCTCTGCAGCGCCAGAGTCACCCTGGGAAATAGAGCAGCGAGCGCGCAGGACCGGTGCCGTTCGGTACGTCCACAAACCCGTTTCTGTACAGAGGCTCTGATGGGGAGGGGGGGGTTCTACTGGGTGAGCAAAGGGCAGAGGTGAGATACCATAATCAAGACCATTCAACTGCCACAGTGGTTTTGTGCAGGGAGGTCCCAGGCCAGTCTATGCATTCCACCACTCTTGCTCCAACCAAGAACCTCAAAACGTCAGTGTTTTAGCACAAACATCTGGACCAGTTTCGACGCTTCACAGTTCCAGAGTCCGTCAGTCCCCTGGTCCAACCCACGTCTTTCATTTCTTCTCTCGTTCCGAATTGCGCTACCCTGCCAACACAGCTGAAAAGGCGTGCCAGTTCAGTACTGTATCTTTCTAATGCATTCATGTCCTCGGATCAATCAGTCCCCACCCAGAATGATGGCGGTTTCCTGTCGGTGGCCGGGGAAGTGAGAATCTGCAGGTCCGAGCATGAGGATGCAGTGATTCAATTTACAGCCCTAGGATATTGGGGCCATGAACCAAGCGAACAAATCAGATTGTGATTTCAGCAAAATGTAGCTGCCGGTATGTTTTTGTGTTCATTGTTTTCTCCCTCTCTGAATAAACCCAATAAACAGGCTATGAACTTTGGTTTTCCAGAGGTAGGGACACAAACTCTGGCTTGTTTGTGGTTTCTTTGGTTTTGATTTATTATTATTATTATTATAATTCTGAACTGATCTTGTTTTTCTTTTTTAAATAAGGATATACTCTCAGGCCCTTTCTGAAGATGCTGCATGAGATTTTTATTCATCTTTTTGTATTACACGTCATTTTGGTTTTGCTCTTGTTTTGTAATAAAATCCCTGGCTTTCACTAATACGTGGTCAGTTACCTGAGCTGACTGTTACCAAACGGAAACATTTTTTAAAGAATCGTTATAACAATGTATGTAAGGCCACATTTCATATCAAATCATATTTTCAAATGTTTTTGGTTTTGTATAGGGTTTTCAAATCCTGTGTATAAATGTATGATATGGCAGCTTGCATTGACTTTTACTTGTGAATAAAAGATATGTTCCTTCTTATTGCAGTACCCTGAGTTGTTATGTATCCACTTATTTCATTTCCAATCCATTTTATTGTGTTCTCATTCATGGTGGGAGATGCTATTTTCTGCCCATCATTTTAATGTGTATGAATATTTTACATCACATGTCCCACTCTGTTCACTCACATTACTCTCAGATAGTATATTGTGTCTTATTGTACATTGGCATAACAGATATTCTAAACATGCACATTAATTCAAGCAATGCATTCAGGCTTCAGTGTAGTTTTACCAAATGCAATATATAAAGTATTACATTTTTATTTGCCTCTCTGCCATTGTTTTGAAATAAAACCTAACTAGTATTACATTTTGACATGATTCATACATCCGGATCTATGCACAGCACAAATTCATCTGTAAAATTTAGGCCATCCTTAAAGGTGTGTGGCGTATTTACACCAGGACTGACAGTATTGCTGATATAGAAGTATCTTCCTTCTCAGAAACATGCTGCATATGAGGTTTCCAGTACAGACAGGCACTATAAATCAGGTAATCCACTGAAACTCAATCTGAGATGAAGTGCTTTATGATGCTTTTGGCAGCAGCACTTGTGGAAGGATACAGTTATATGCCCTGTGGTAATTGGATATGAGTTCGTGTCACTGGAATGATCCCTTGTATTCTGCCTCCTAAAGGTTCTAGAGTTTCTCTCAAAGCTCAACAGTGAAATCACTGACAGCATATTTGTGTACAACCTCAGTCCATTTTAGGTATAAACAAAATTAAATGTTTTTGACTATTAATGGAACAAATATAATTGTTTTTATTAGATGCAACACTCTTTATACATTAACATTTAATTTAACATATACATGGAATGTACAACTACACACTTCCCCCCAGGGTTAATTTTAAAATACACAAAGACTTTAAAGTTCTAGTCATTTTTAGATGCTAAATAAATTCCACATCAAATCCACTTCAGATACTTTTAAATGTGTCTAATTGATTCCGAATGAGTCGAGAAGGATGGTTTCCTGTGTGTTAGCTGTTAGTTTTAATGAGCATGCAGAGAAGAGATTTTGAGTGGGATGCATTACTTAGGCAGTTAAAATGTCCACTATACTAAAGAGACGGCATATAATACAGCATGCATGTGCTGTGTGCATTGCACCCTGCTGCCTGGGTAATCAGTGAATGAAGGTGCGTGCTCTTGCGGCATGTTAATTACAGCCGAATGCATTGCATACCAATAGAGATCTGTTAGGTGCGATTATAGTCACTGATGAACTTCCACAGAAAGGAAAAAGTGATCTCACCACATGATCATCCCGAATATCATTCCACAATGGATACTGGTGCACATATTGTGTTAAAGGGATGTTTCACTTTCTGGATGTTTATTTATTTTTATTTTTTAAATGCATTACTTTATGTACAAGCTCATAACAGCCCCCTACACCAGCATTTGTGAAGTCAGCAGGTTGTAAGAAACATCAGTAAGTCCAGGGGTCAGAAAAAAATTCCTGCCATGTGTTTCTTCCACCAATGAAATCAGACAGCTAATTTCACTCATTAGTTCTACCTCCTGGTTGAAGAATTGTGTTAATTAGCAAATCCAGGTGATTGGAACAAAATACTGGGGAGGACTTTTACTTTCTCAACCTGGATTCTCCACCTCTGTAAGCGTCTAATATATCCTTTCTTGCGCAAAGACTGTCTGTGCCCATCAAAAATATACACTAAAACTGAACATCCAGAGTGTGAACTAGCCCTTAAAGTTGTGCTGCAGAAAATAGCTTCCCACAGTATAAAGGGTTATCATTAAGCAGGGGTCTTCCATCTTACCCAGAAAGAGCCGGTGTAGGTGCAGGCTTTTGTTACAACCAAGCAGGAACACACCTGATTCTACTAATCAAGGTTGTTAGCAAAGATGTAGTGATTGATTAGTAGAATCAGGTTCCAACTGCTTGGTTGGAACAAAATCCTGCACCCACACCAGCCCTTTCTGGATAAGACTGAGGACCCCCCAAAATATCCATCATGGAGCTGGTAGGTAATCAGCCTTTCAGTAAGTTCATGTAACTAAATGCCAGGAAAGACGTAAGGTGGAAATGCAGGCCTCTAGCCTCGTCTATCTGCAAGCTGAGGCCACCGTCACAAACCGCGTGCTATCGTGCAGCGCTGCCACCTGCTCAGCATTTCACGGTAGAATGCCTCGTTTGATGAGGACAGAACCATGGTCACTGCAAGGGCTGCATTGGACAGCTTACTGCCGACATCTTTTCAGAAAGGCACATTTATAACCCATTTAACAGCAGCTCAGTTCCAGCTCTGAGTGGAATTCCTTGCGGTGTAATTACTGTTCGAGTTTTGGCTACTACCCCTTCCCTTGTTTTCCAGCTTGCTAATTCTGACTGAGCTCAGAGAGTAATGTTCATTGCAGGAGGATTTTCTGGGGATATTATTAACATGATGAAGGGCTTTGGAAATACCCGCCCTTGTCTGTTTAGATATGTGTAAGAATCTCAGTGAACAGTTTAATACACTGCTAAATGACGCATCATAAATCACAGGGGCCTGTTAATTGTCACTTGTCAGACTCTTCAGCGAGGGAATTTTCCTCTCTAGAGCTCTTGTCTGATTTGTTGAACCTTCGTCATTGTGTTACATGTGGTCATGATGAGACATTCTTTTGGAAGAACGACAATCAATGACTTTATTTCTCATTTGTTTTTGTTCCCAAGTGGGAGATATGTACTTGATGATGCCTCTTCTCTCTCTATTTGCATGGATATTCATTCAATAGCAGAACTCCCTTGGCAACAGCTTAACCAAGCAGCTCCTGTTCTTAGTTGTGGAGAAAATTCACGTTAGTTCACAATTAATTGCCTATACTGAAGACAAATCTTCCGCACAATCACCCCTGTCGGGTTGCTGAATCTGGTAATGTAGGACATGATAATTACTTCCTAATGTTTACCTTTCTGTTGTGCTGTAGGGTTTGAACAATGAGGAAGATTGCAGAAACGGAATATCAGAATATCACTTACCCCCATTGTGTATTCTTTAACCCAAAAGTGTATGTGTACCTTTGTGGACACAATGCTGAGTAATACCATCCGCACCATCTCTGGCCCTCCCCGTTTATTTAATTTGATTAAAAGCACAGGAAGATTATTTGGCCACCCAGTGGGAGCAGCTGGTCACCGTGCGCCTAATCAGATCCACAGGCCGATTTAACCGTGCAGGTTGCCCATGCTCTTTGACTCAGCCCCATCCATCCATAGCTCATAGCCCATAGCTCACAGCCAAGTTTTACAACCACACCAGGGACGCCAAGCCTCCTCTTGTCTCTCTTTGTTTCAGCGAAATACATTTCGTTTTACTTAAGGAGAGCGATTTCTGAGGAAATGCTGAAGGGGTGAGTGGCATGTGCACATACTAAGGTTCAGTGATGATGCAAGTCAGACACCCAAGAACACCTCATGTTGATGGAGAAAGTAGCAGTAAGGATAATTCCACCTGTTCAGCATGTAGGCTGTGCACAGGAGAAAATGCATTTCGGCCCACTGCAATGGGCTAAGCCTCTTTTTGCGTCCAAAATGGATAAAATCAACTGTCGTTTTCCGGGCCGGAGAGCGAAAAAACGCTTAACACTGTGACAGGTGGGGTCTGATTTTCCTATTGTGGATGGGTAGTAGGCAGGATGCTCATCCAATTTGTCTATTCTGCAGAGAAGGCAGAGTGCCCAGAGTGGAAGGCTGAGGCCCCCACAACTCCCCACTAATCACATTGCCTGCTGGCTCCAGGAAACGGCTGCTGTAATCAAGATGAAATCACAGAAGGCAATTGATAGTGTATTATTCTCATCAATGTGATGGTGACAGGGTGACACTTCAGGCATTCTGATGAGGGAATGAAGGCTCTGACATTTATATCATGTGCATCTCATGCTTAAAGTGAAACCTAACAAAACTGCAACACCCATAACTGACAGGCTGCGGAGAGGAATCGAGCCAGACTACTGGTCATGTGATCGGCAGCTCGGATACATAGCCTACAGTACTAAGGGACGTTTGTAAACAAGGATATAAATTGCCTGTTGTCCACTTTGTTTTAATTCTGTAACTAAGTTGTCTACAATATAAGCCCTGGAAATTGCCACTTGGATAAAGAGAATCTGAGGGTATGGCTTACCTGGTTTCAACTCTAAAATACACACAAGCATGAAAGCTATACCTACATTTAATCTTCAAGGCTTGAAAGGAGCCATTTCACCAGAAAGTGATTACATTGTATTATGAACTCATTAAAAAAACTGAAAAAATGGAGCTACCCAGTGAGATATCTGCCTAAGAGAGTATGAACATATTTTTTAATTTTTTTAATAAAGTTAACTATTTTCCACCCTCTCTTTACCTGGGAATCACGTGTGACAGTCTGGCCAATCAGTAGCGCTAATTCTTCAGCTTTGGATTTAAGGGCCATATTTGAATACCTGTGCTCTCGCCACCATTTGTTTTATAATTTATCTGTTCTTCTCTACTAATTTATTCGATTGCAAAGTATACTGTGATGTTTGCCTGTTTACTACATTTAATATGTTAATGCAAGGAAAGCCATGTTTTGCACCAGTGTCCACATGTATTGACAATTTTAACTTGATAATAACCATTACACTTCCTCTTGGCTCCAAGTGCACAGGGTGGTTTCAAGGTTTATAATAAAGTTCTACAGCTGCTACCGTGTGTGGTTATAGCCTGCATGTTTCAATTAAATAGTCCACCATCTATTGAATGTGAAATGTCAATTCACAAACTGCTGATAAGCAGGATTGCAAGGGTTTGTGGGTATGTTTACTAATGGCAGTGTGCTGCATATATTAGCCTAACACTGCATTCTGACTCGATCATGCTGAGCCTTGCACACCAAAGCTTTAAAACTGAAGTCGGCATTGGCAAAATGATGGCTGTGTTCAGCCATGAATCATCTCTACTTTTAAGCCCCAAAGCCCAAAGTGTTTTTTAAACACAAACTTTGCATTTGACCCATAAGGATTCAACCTGGATATCCATGGAAAGGAGCTGTATTTTTGTGCCTTGGCACAAGTTAATCCGATGTGTAGCCACTCTGTGGGGAAGTGACAGCAGGTAGTAAGGTCAGATGTTTTGCTCGGATTTGATACGTTTCCTCCCCGTAGAGGCAGGCTACCGTGATTCTGTCTCCGGAGAATGCTGAGCCGGTTTGGCTCCTGGCCGAAGCCAGCATTCCTCCGGGATGACTGAAGTTTGGTCGCGAGCTATAACGTGTTATATAATATGGAAATGCCAAGAGGTTCAATTAAATGGCTGTCAGTTCGACCTGGGCTTTAATATTACATTTCTTCTCACTATTACAATGTTGCAATGTTATTACAAGCAAAACGCTCATCTGAAGTGCTTTCTGCCAGCCACCATTTTTTTTCACTCTGTAGTCTAATACCTGTGCAGCACAGACCCTGCAGGTGTGTGTAGGTGCCCAATCGATCAGAGGAGTCACTCTTAAATGATAAGATTGGTCCATCTCTGCCCATGGAAACCAAATCTCCCTCGGTGATGCTGCTACAGACCATAATGTGCCAGCCTGTGGGCCCCCGGTTGCAGTTGATACGGGCACACCCTGAACTTTATATCAAGGGTTTAGCAGGGAAAACCCCTTGACAGCCACCCCAGGTTTCTACAGCTGAAAGTTGCGAAAGCACATAAATACTGTTAATCTGTTGTGCCATCTTACTTTTTGTGGCTGGAGGGCAGTTTGTATCAGATCTGTGGTCCTAGACATGGAGAGGCTTTGGACTGTCAGCTATAGCCAAAAGCACATTTCAAGAAGGAGATGAATTCCTTAGCTTTTTTCCTAGTACGGAGGCTTCCTTCAGGTGGAAAATATTGCACCATCAACATATTTTCCAGGAATAGAAAAGAATTGAGCTAAACTGCAGCAGATGCTATGCAACAGAGACCATATAAGTGCAGGCTGAACCTTGTTATCGAAGCCCGATGATAAGGTTCAGAGTCTAGATGGCAGCGGTCGCCTTCCAGCTGCTCTGGCATTGAAAGGAAGAGGCTCACAATGCCGGGCATCTGCTTTTAAAAATATTAAATAGAACCCCTTTCCCCATTTAGACAGTAGGGAGGAAACAAATGGGCACCACATGTCTTCTAAAACAACACGGTGAAGAGAAACTGAAACTAACCTGGGTAGCTGATACCACAGGGTATGTGATGCATTGTGGGTAGTAAGAGTCTAAAATGGTTGCCGTTTTGACGCTTAACGCTTAAATGAAGAAAAACCATGTGGTTGGTGGATTTTCCTGTTTCAAATAAAGTGGAGGTAGAGGGGAGGTGGGGGTTGTCCCTTGTTAAGCTTAGACTTTGCTGAATAACGTTTGCTGAAAACCGATCATATTCTTTTTCAGTAGCAAGGTTGGTTGGGCTGCAGGATACCTTTTCTCATACTTTGTTCTGCTAAATGTCCTACCATTGTGGGTGAATATGTTGTTTACTATGCCTATGTGCATTAAGAAAAAAAGGCACACATTAAATACACTGCTCAAAAAAAATTAAGGGAAAACTTAATCATCACAGTATAACACCAAGTCAATTAAACCAAACTGGTCATGCTGGATGATGTTGCAGACAGCATAACATTTGCCATGGCATCTCCAGACTCTTTGACATCTGTCACATGTGCTCAGTGTGAACCTGCTCTCGTCTGTGAAGAGAACGGAGCACCAATGGCGAACATGCCAATTCTGGTGTTCTCTGGCAAATGCCAATTGAGCTGCACGGTGCTGGACTGTTAGCACAGGTCTCACTACAGGACGTCGGGCCCTCATGCCACCCTCATGAAGTCTTTCTGACAGCTTGGTCAGAAACATGCACATGAGTAGCCCACTGGAGGTCATTTTGTAGGGCTCTTGCAGTGCTCCTCCTGTTCCTCCTTGCACAAAAGAGCAGATACCAGTCCTGCCGTTGGGTTGTTGCCCTTCTACGGCCCTGTCCAGCTCTCCTCGTGTAATGACCCGTCTCCCGGTATCTCCTCCACGCTCTTGAGACTGTGCTGGGAGACATAGCAAACCTTCTTGCGACAGCACATATGGATGTGCCATCCTGGAGGAGCTGGACTACCTGTGCAACCTGAATGGGCTGCAGGTACCGCCTCATGCTACCAGTAGTGACAAGGGCACTAGTAAAATGCAAAACTAGAGAAAAATCAGTCGGGAAGGATAAAGAGAAAGAAATGGTCTGTGGCCACCACCTGCAAAACCATTTACTTTTTGGGGGTTATCTTGCTGTTGCCTCTCCTGTCCATCTGTTGTCACTCATTTGCACCAAAGCAGGTGAAATTGATTCATAGTGAAATGGTTTATGGACAATCGTTTATGCTTCCTAACTGGACAGATCGATATCCCAGAAGTTTAATTGACTTGGTGTTCTACTGTGTTGATTTAAGTGTTCCCTTAATTCCTTTGAGCAGTGTACTTAAAGGGTTAAAGCCTCTTAGTTCTGAAATTGGTCAACAACAGTCGACCATACATAACCATCTCATCATATGCATCGAAAAACCCACACAACCCTACCCTAAATAATCAGTGGTAATGACAAGTGTATTGTTTGTGTTTACTCTAAATCTCTTCCCTTGTCTTTCTGGCCATAAGCTATCGGTGGTATTTACAGTACAAAGATGAAGCACATTTACTGACTCTGCATTTCTCTACTCTACTGCAATTACGGTTGGCTACAGGGCAGCCTCCTCTATCTAAAAACTAAGCTGATTGGAAAAGAGCATTTCCATAATAAACGAGTACATAATCAACTCTTGTGTGAAGGTGCTTTAGGCTTCTTACTCAAAGTGTCTTGTTTCTTTGTTTTTTATGTGTAAATATGTGGAAGAAGGCAATTACCATTTTGAGGCACCGTATACAAGTGCTGAACCCAATTGAACGGATTTAAGGGTTTGCAGGTGCAGAAGTGAATGTGCCCATATTTGAGATTGTTGCTTGTGGCTAATTGTACAACAACATAAGACACAATATTAAATCTGCTTTTCTCCATGTGTTTAGCTAGCTGTCTGACAGCTTTTGAACATAATTCAGCATCCATTTGGCATATTATCCCTGTTGTAACACAGTGCAGAAGGCACTGGGCTTGTAACCAGAATGATAAGCCTATACATTTTAAAACCTGGTGGGGCATATGTTATTGTTTGAGTTGTTTATGTAAATACACACCTGTATTAGCTCATAGTTGCGTATGTTATGCATGCCAAAAAAAGCATGTTGTGTAAATATGTAATGCATGTTTAAAAATGTATTGTGTAAGTTGCCCTGTTAAGGAAATGGTGAATTAATTATACTGAACGCTTCACTGTGTTTGGATGATCCGAGGAAGCTCTACACAGCCCAATACAGAATGTGGAAATGACCGTTTCCTAACTTTTGGAACTTTTCCAAGGATTTGATTTCATAACCTCTCATAAGGATGTGGAATGAAAATTGGACTACTGGCGCTAACATTATTAAAAATACATCTCATGTCGGGCTGAGTCTTTTACAAACAAAAGGGTGGAGGTGGAGGTGGAGGTGGAGGTGGAAGCGGAAGCGGAAGTGGAAGCTGGAAGCTGTGTCTGGTACACAGTTGGGATCAAAGGAGGTAAAATTTCTGGAGCCCTCGGAATGAAAATTCTCAGATCTGTCTGGTTTGCTAAATTTTTCCTCTCCAGCCACTTCCATGTTCTGGTCCACTGTCATGTTAATGATAGCAGTCAGTCCAATAAATTGAACGGTTGGAAAGAAACCATTCCCAATATTGATTAGGGATGCTGACAAAAAAATGAGCCGCCATCCATTCATGAAAATGTTCTGCCCAAACGCTACGTTATGATGATTGTTGAATATTCAGATGTTCATTTTCAACGAGTCTCCTTTATTTTAGCCGTTGTGCAGTGTCCAGCACACAGAGCTAAGGCTGTTGTATATTCTAGCAGTAACTTATGTTCACAAGCGCCTGTCTTCTTATTATTGGTGGTAGGTCATTCATTGACTGGTTTATAGCAGTGCCCTCTGTACATTTTTCATGCACCAGTGACCCCTATCTTTTCACATTTTCTGTAAAGTGAGTTCATGTTTTTGGGGGTCTTAGTTTTGCCTCTTATGCACCATTGAAACACTGATAGTGTATTAGTTGTTTCTTCAACTTATTTGTAAATCAAGTCTCATTGTGTTACATTTAAGGTATTTTACAAGAGTATACAAGAGTTAGCTTTTTTTTATTTTTTACTCTAAACAATATGAAAAATAGAACTTTTAGAACAAAACAACTACAGAATGGAGATGGAAGAAGGCCAAGTAGGAATCCCTGCATTTTTTTTACTGTTGGTGTTAAACTTCGGCTTTTCTGAAAAAAGAATTTGCCTTTAGATTAAAGCACTGTCTTTATTGTTTGCTTGAATGACTTCCAGATTGCGGACTGACTTGGATAATAGCTGTGTCTCCAAAACTATTAACTGACAGAATGTAAGAAGACAAAATCACAAACTCTATAAAGAAGCAAATGTTCCTGCTGGGACCGTGATTGCCACTCCGTCTAAATCTTTCACAATCTTTATTACCACAAGCCCCAAACCGTGGCATTTAGCTGTGACGGATGAATACATTTGGAAAGTTAACTTCAGCCATCACTTAGACTGCCTAAGCTGCTGGGCTGGGTCTTAATGAAAGAGTGCAGAAAGATATAAAATGCTCATTTAGCCCGTCTTTGGTCTTTGTAGGTGGAAAATGTAGTGATGGGGTCCGTGCTTCGCTCGTATTATTAGTGTGACGGCTGGACATTAGATTTACAGCTCTGCAATCAAGCAGATTGCGCTAGCAAGACCAGTCCCTGATTTTTCAACAAGCACCATAAAATTGACCAAATGCTGCCACTTATTTTCAGTAATTAAAGCAAGCCGGTGTGGAAAAAGAGGCTTAAATTATCGAGGGCTGGGTAGATTTAATACCGGCACATGTGCCTCTCTGACTTTGGGGGGCTGTAATTATTGCCGAATCCTAAAAAAAATACAAATAATAATAAAAATGTTTTTAGTCATGTTCACGCATGGCTTTCATCTTTAAGCGGAAGACCGGGCGGGCCTTCCTCTTACAGAGGGAAAAGAGTTGGGAGAGTAGGCATGCAGGTTTGGCTGGGCTGACAGTGTCTTTAATTAGAGCAGCAGCCCTGAAAACAAACCAAGCTCAATAATTACAGTGAAACTTAAAAACGTTAATAAACGGTCCTGTAGGAGACAGCCAAAGCGTTGAGTTGATTCAGACCTAACCCTGTGTGTGAGTGCTGGAGGCTGCACTGTGCAACGGAGGTGGCTGTGTTGATCCTCTGTGGTAGAACATAGACTGAGCCCTTGCATAAGTAATTAAGGGCTGGTAGGACTGGTTTTCAGCAGCGTATAGAGCGGGGTATCCTGGCACTGCTTTAATAGGCATGGAGTACAAACACAGAAAAATACAGAGGCGCCCAAGGAATCAAGAATCCAATTTACTACTATAAACACAATTTGTGTTTGAATGAGGCTTAGGGTGCCGACTCTCCTGCTATATCCTACGCTTTGGGAGAGAAACGGGGGGGAAATGAGGAGCAGCGGCCCTGACACCATTGCAGATTGTTTAGTATTCGGAGCGACTAGCAACAGCTTTATGATTCTCAGTCGGTTGATCTTGGCGCACATACCAAGTGTTTGAAGGTAAGGTGATGTTCCACAATCCTTTGTTTTGTTCATTATTCTGCTGAGCTTTTTTTTTTTAGTTGACATAAATTCCCCCCATGGATGTTTTGGAGGAGTTCTGGACTTGGGTCGAGGCGTGGGATTGGTTGATGTGTGCCGACCCGTGCACATTGGAATGCTGGCGACTCCCGAGTCCGGGGCACTCTTAATGGAGACGCAGGCTCTGCACAGCCCTGATTGGAGCTGACATTAATCTGGCAGCAAAAACGGCCATGGTGTCATCCTTACCATCGTGTGTATTCGCTCAGCCCTCTGTGGCAGACCCAGGGAGTCATATACAGGGAAGAGTGGAGTCTTGTGCTCACGGGGAACATGCATTTTTCAGAATTATACTGAGCATGTGTTTTAAACAAAAGCTGTATCATTTTTTTGTCCGTCACGGGTTCCCTCCATGGTAATCATGTTGTTGCCACAAAATTGTGCGTATCTGTGCATCTTTTATTAATACAGCTCGCGTGGTTTCCAGATTTTTTAAATTTGGAAATCTTGTATGAGTGTTAAACCACTGCGGATTGATTCTGCTGGACGTAAAAGCAATCATAGGTGAAAACCATGAAAGGCATGCTAATTAACCTTGAGCACCACCCTGTCCAGGGAAAACAAGAAGAAATTAATTCTAGCGGACGGCCTATCTGAGATTGCGGAGGCCTTGTTTGCTGTAGCTCAGACCTGATTTGAGAGACCCCTTACTCTCGTCCGAGCTCTTGTTTTTCAGATCCCCCCCATGTTTTAGGCCAACGTGCCCTACTAAGTCAGAGGTCATTACGAATCATGGTGGTGAGCTGGCAGTCTGTGTGAACCATCAATGTCACACCCAATTTCCCTCTTCTGAGTGGATTTTTAATCACCTCCGTGGCTGAGTTTTACTGCGCGTGGGAATGGTTGTGTTTAATTGTTTGCCCGTGTGGTGCACACACGCAGGGGTCCCTGCTGAATTCAGATACCTCCCTGCCAGTGAGCGTCTTGACCTTATAAAAATGTAGATGAGGGATACGTCTTGTTTTTGCAGCAGTGCCCTTGTATTTTTGCCTTTTGCCTTTGTTACAAAATGCAGATTATGGGTTGATAAATTCAGGTTTGCGGGTACCCCCATAGACCCAAATACCTCATCTTTACAATTAACATTTACTGTGAGTATACATTTGCTTAACAAGAGGGGGGGAAGGGAATTCTGATGAGGCAATATTTTCCCTCTGTTTCATGTAAACTACATAAATAGCCATGTAAACAAACAATAGCACTGGCATGATTAAAATACCTGCTGATTATTTGCTTGCAAAACGCCAATGGACTGGACTGGGTAACCTCTAAAATACAGATGCAAACAAGCTAACGAAAGCAACGTAATTAATGAAATGCTTCTGACGCAGGGTCTGGGGTCCATAAAAGGTGGCAGTCTTGTTTAAAGTTATTTTGATTGCCCTCCTGAGCACTGGGGCCATAAAGGTATCTCATTAGTCACACAGAAGAACCCAAATAGTTTTATTGGACCAGAGGTGCGGTGTGGCCAGTGCCTTTTTTTTTTTACTGCAGATTCGACTGGTGCTCAATTCCATCAGGTCCTGTGCTTTAACAGATGGGCCGGCCTAATGAAAAGAGCTGTTTTAATTAGTCCGTCTAAAGACATTTATTCATACGGTAGGACCCTCCCAGTAAAGTTTCATTGACCAGGCAGGCTGCAGTTGGCTCTCAGCAACCGCCATCTGCTGGGTGGCAGAGAGAGGCTGCAGGGCATTCTCTTTGCACTTCCCACTCCAGTGAGCTGGAAACTGGCCCTAGAATCCAGGCGAGTGGGTGGCTTCAAGGGGGGGCCTACTGCCTCACCCCTCGCCTTCTCTGATCTCATCACCTGGACATCGACACTGTCCTGGGGTGGAAGGGGCCTTAATTTGCATATATGAGAACCTGTGATGGACAAACAGAAGGTGGACACACATGTCTAAGTCCCTCAGGCCACAGTGAAGGTCAGTTTTGGATCTAGCAGAGGCTGCTGTTCAGTCACATGCTTGCCCAGGGCATAGAGTTTTAGATCAAGAGCTTAACTGAACCTTTTTCACATGCTTCTGTACAAATCCTGACTAGTAAGGCTCACACCGTCATAGAAGTGTTCTCCAGTTAAAAAAGAGGATTGTTTTGGAAAGTAAAGTTTTAAGGTTTCACTGTGGAATTGCCCAGTTTTTGCGAGTTTTTATTTATTTATTTATTTATTTAATTATTTTTCTTTCTCAAATTTTTTTGGTTTGGAAATAGTCTATTTACCAAAGAGGCTTTCAGGCACGCTTTTGAAAATTATTTTCTCCATGGACCACCTCGAGTACATCTAGGGCTGTTAAGTAGGACTTTAAGGAGTTTAAAGGCACTTGAAACGTATCACGGTGATGTGCCCTCAGGTGAGTTCCAGATTCCCCAGAGCACACTCTTATCCAGGTATTATGTTGCTGTCACTGAGATGAGCCACTGTATTATAGTCTATATTAATAATGTTTATACCACTGCGCAAGGGACGCACCTCATCTTTGATGGAAGACACGCAGACTTAACGTAAACAAAGCCCATCTAATCATTTAGGTGTTGTGCTGACGTAGAATAAGGGAAAGCCCCAAGTGCAAATCAAAAACTATTTAAGTAAATAAGAACAGTTGAGCTCTCCATTGTTTAGACGGTTGTAGAATTGCAACAGCAAATTTGTTGAGGTATATAAGTATAGTCTCTACCCCACACGCATAGGGCTAGTGCTGTTCCTAGCCTCTGCATTAGACACTTATAACGCCTTTGCATTATAAACTGAATGAGATGTAGTGGCCCATAGTAGATACAGTAGATATTGTATTGATGCCTTTTTTGGCAGACCTAGCATTAACTCATTCTGCTGTTGTGATAAATGGATTTCTTCTCTAGGCAACCTCTTTAATGGAGCAAAATGGAGCTACTTTGTTCAAATGAACTAAAATGATGTTATATGAACAAGCCTGTAATTAGTCACTATGTTTTGACTCGTAACCCTGATGCCTTAGTATTATTGAGAGTAACCTTTTCAGATCAATATGGAGAAATGCAGTTCATAACATCGTGAAACAAATGCATGCTACAATGTTTATAATCTTCTTATCCTTTTACACAGGGATTTGTAAGTGGCCAAAATAAGAATGTGTTGACGATAAAACTGCTGTGATTAGCAATAGCTTTATGCCTAAACACATAATGAAGTGGACTTGCTGGAGTATGGATTCAGAATCTTGACCTTTCTTCCTATGTGGAGTAAACTAGCTCAATGTATTGATAGTGGCTCCAGGTACAGAGTACGCACTTATAATTAACATCAATCGGAATAGGCTAGCAAATACTCTGTACCCCTGAGGTTGGGCTGTGGTAAAATCAGTGTTCCTCATCCCTTTTTGAAAAAATAAAAAAATAAAAATAAAAAAAAGGCACAGAGCACAAGAGTGAGGAAAGGAGAATGCAACTTGTGCTAACGTCAAAACCAATCGCAAAAGGTTATTACAATAATGTTTCTGCTGACACTCCTGCAAGAAGCGATTGTAATTCAGACATCTGGTTCCAGGAAAATGAGGAGAGAAATTATTCATTAAATCACCCGGCTCAATTTTTTTTGTCACGATCAGCAATCTGTTTTTATAGAGAAGAAAGTATAATGTATGGAGTGCGGTGTTTGGGGTGTGGCCACTCTCATGGCTCAGTACTAGAAGGGTGTTTGGCTTATTCTGAAAAAAACATTTAAACGCCAACAAAGTGCTAAGCATGCAAAGAAACATGTTTGCCTTTTTTTGATGCCAGAGACGGCTCTTCACAAGTCAAAATTGATTATATTCAGATTATGTGCTTAGACATGTAAACAGGTACCCGGGAAACCCACCTGAATTTGTAATCATATAAACAGTTGGCTCGGAATATTCATATGGTAGGAATTAATTCTGAATGGCAAATATTGACTGGGTAAACAAAGTCCCTGATCACTTTTTCCAACAGTACCTTGAGAGCCACTAGTACATCGCTTTGGCTCTGATGATCAGTACTTCAGTTTCTCTGCACACGGGCTTGCCATTGCCCTCTCTTTCTTTTCTCCAGTGAGTTCTGGGTGCTCCTGTATCCCCCTCTCCAATGCAGTCGACTAGCCTGCATGCTTCGGAACCCCAGTAAGGAATGAGTTTGACAGTCAACAGCCAAAACACTTAAGGGTTTAACTAAGGCACCCACTTAGTGCTGCAGCAACTCCTGACCATTTGGGATTATTGGAAATCGTGGCTTAAAATACAAGCTCTTTAAATGGCCTGACAAGTCAATTCTTCTCCAGTCTTTTTACAAGCCCTGCCTGGGATGTAAAAACATGCTTCAGTGACCGTACCTTTTTGCTCTCTCTCTCTACCTTTCTAGATGCATGCCTTGGTCATCAGCATTAGTTCTGTTTATGATTCATTATTATCATCTTTACGGAGGATGCCAGTAATTAAAGCTGTTCATCACCTTTGATGACCAGAGCCCTAGTAACCCTCTCTCTAATGGGGTAAAGTAAAGGCAAATTATTGAATTTGCCTTTACTTTCCATGCAAAATTGTGTTTTGCTTTTTTAGATCATAGTCAGAGTGCCGCTCGGATGTATTCTACAGTAACCGTTGCATGCTGGGCCAGTACGCGCGATTCCAGATGCAGACTGTCGGCCTCCGTCTGCTCGGTATAAAGGTAGGTAATGTGAGAGAATGTGTCTGCACAACTACAGTTATTTTCTCTGATGCGCTGTCTGTGATAGTGCCTGCATTTGCATGTTAACTTTAAGCCTCTCTTTCTTCATTGTGAGTCAGACTGTGTCGGGGCTTCCACGGTGCCAGGCTTGTTTAAATGTTCTGAAGCAAATGCGCCGGATGACGGCCCGATTGCCTGTCTACGCGTGCTCTCTTTGAGATTAAGCGCCGATTGGCACACGCCAGTGACGGGGCCCAGTCACCCTTTTTGCTTTCATGAGGGGAATACACGCCACTGAAGAGGTTAATTACATGACATAAAGGGGCGGGCGCTCCCCGTCAAGTGCTCCTCTCCCCTTCTCTCATCCCAAATTCGTCGGCGGCATGCGCGCTGATCAAACGCCAGTGGAGACAGCCAGGCTCATGCCGTGGCAACAGTTGCCGTGACGGTCGCCTGTCTGGCACGACGCTTGTGTCCTGCTGTTAGCTTTTTTTGAATTCACTGGCAGGCCAGCTCCTAGTTTTTTTTCTTTTTTTTTTTACTCATCTTTATTCAACAGCACCCAGAGCAGGTGATAAATAAATGCAGTCTTTTGTTGCACCGACGGGTTGGAGGCTTCTTTATTGTGTCTGGTTCAACTTTCAATACAACAGGGCTAAGGCTTTGAGCCTTGCTTTGTGCCACACTTCATTCTGGGTATGAGGAATAGAAATGGAATTAGTTTTTCTTACCCGTTTGTTTCAAACTGAAACACTGGTTTTGTATTATTATTTCTTGTGTGCCTGGTACCTAATACAGTTTTTATGCAGTTATAACAATTGCAATAACAATTTTTTAAAATGTGTGTGTATGCCTATATGTGTGTGTGTGCGTTCGTGTGTGCGCGCGTGTCACACACGTGTGCGTGTGTGCGCGTATTTGCTAGCAATTAATTAAACTAACAGGCTGTTTCTTTGTTCCAGGCAACAAAAAAATAAAATACAAACTTAAGGCTTTATTTGACATCTTTTAATTTCTTAATCATTTCAGTTTTGTTTAATGGACAATTCAGTTCCTTATATTTTTTGTTTTAGTTTCATTTGTATTCCCTGGTTTCCTTTTGCATTAGGGGGCTTTGAGTAACCTTGCTTTCTGTCCATGTTGTTTCTCTAATACACATGACGCCCTGACAGACTGTTGTAGGAATGTCTCATGTTGAGTCTGAGGTCTGTGACACTACTGTGCCCTCATTCGGAAAGCACTTCAATGAATCCACTTTTCGGTTATGTAAATAAACTCTGCACTCAGTATGTACTGAGCTGTTTTAAATGTCAGCCACAGCAAATTGCTTTTGTGCTTTGAGTAATAAACTGCTGAAGCACACACTGGAAATACCAGGCTTTTTTCTTGGTATTTTCATACGCATTCCTGGTAAACTATATTTTTTAATTGCAATTCAATGTTATAAAAATGCTGACAGCCAAATTCAACAAGGTGCAAGTTTACCATTTATTGGCAATTAATTGTTTTAGCTGTACGTATACATCAAAATTCCATAAATCAGGAAATGGTAGAAAGCCTTCTAAAGAGAATTGTCAGGGGTGGTAGGAAAGAATTACCCTGCAGGTAAAAAGGCATTTTGCTTTTTACTGTCTTGCCATCACAGGAGCTGTTTGAAGATGGGCCATTGGAAAATTATTTAATGGCACAGAAATATTGGAAAGTATATAGGGCTGAATTATATAGCTGCATTAAAAGAAAGACTCGGTAATGCACTTCTCTTCCTTTCTGCTTTGTGGGATTCTGATCTGCGGTATTAAACTGAGTAGTTGGGTGCATAAAAATGACACAATGAAATGCTACTGGATTTTTGTAAGAAGGTAACATAATTTGATATTTGCCCAAAATGTCTACACTGGCCCTCGGATCGCTTGGGATGGGGAATGAGCTCAGGAAGCCCCCGGGTTCCAGATGTCTCGATCTTCAAATGTTGCTTAATGATTAGGACTGGGGGCTGGGAGCCAGCTGCGCAGGTTTGACTTGCCTGCTGGAACTGTTGCTGCACGCAGACAGGGAGATTGCTGACATTTTGAACGCATGCCCCGGGCTCCTGTCCCAGTGGTTGTGGGAACCGATAGCCCATCTATCCAAGATATCCTGCTACAGGCTCGCACCACAGACGTCACGCAGTCCGCGCCAAGCAAAGACACCACAGGCATGTGCTGGCTCTTACTGGAGACCTGGACGGGGTGTGGGCTTATTGCAGTATGAAAGAAACATTGCTTATGTTACTGCCTTCGTACTCTCCTGAGCTCAAATACTTTTGACTCCAGAAAGAGCTCTAGTTGGCTATTCCTTCTCTGAACTGGATTCATTGTACTGTAAATGTTCTTACCTAAAAGTTGAATTGGTGATTGTATTATTCAAAGTTGTGGGACATAAATTTTAGTGGACAAATCAGTGTTTTTTTCTTTTTCTTTTCTTCATCTCATTAAATTGAATAAAATAGCCTATACTGGCAGACTTTTACATTTTGTCCATAAACTAGGAATAAATGGATGTGGTATTATTAGTTACTTGGTTGTGTGTCTGTCCACATATGAGCACCACAATGTTTAAGTGAGTGTGAAGTGGCAACAGCTGGAAAATGGCAGCAGCACCTCTGAGTAAGAGAAGGATTTTAAAGCGCGCACGGTCTGCGTAGATATTTCATTAAGTCCGGCTTGATTTCTAACCTGCCCCCCTCTCCGTCTGCCCACACTTAAACGCAATGACCTCTGTCTGAGTAATGAGCTTTGGCTCTCATCGCCGTGGCTGCGGCTCTCCGGCACGGCCTCAAAGTATCCGTTTCATCCGACCAGATGCCTCATTAGCACCGGAGCACTCTTTCCTCACTCATGGAAGTTTTATGAGTGATGGGTGCTGATGAGTGGGCAGGGCAGGGCAGGGCAGGCCAGGGCAGGGCCGTTTCTCCCAGAGAGAAGGATACTAGCAACCTCTCATAGAGCTGAGCTCCAGTAGACCTCATTAAGGAGTCATCCAGGGCCGCCGGTTTCCCTGTTCACAGGACAAAAGGAGGTTAAATTCACAAAATGGCACTGAAATTTCTCACGTGCTTCTCGCTTGGTTGCTGGGCGATGGTGACCTGGGCAGCAGAGCACTTTGGGCAGGGTTTAACTTACCAGGCCCTGCACTCATGGGCCAGAACACTGTACAAGTTGAAAGGTCGGGTTAACAGGCTGTGGTCTATTTCCGAGCTGTTTGACGGGATATAACCTTTAATGTTCTCAAGTCTTTTTAACTTCTAAGAAAAAAAACTGCTTGGCAAAGCAGTCAATGGTCCTCTGACCTTTTAAGATACTTGGATATCAAAAGAATCGTGCACCACTTCATACTCTAACGCTTAATTATTGTACTTTACTGCATCAATTCCCTATAAAAAGGTTTTGAATAAAAAAAAGTATGCCGAAATCCCAAATCCCAAAAGACATTAAAACCAGAGGGCAAACTTTAATGGACGCCCTTTAATAAATTAAGTAATGTATAATTCTGTCAGTAAGGTAATGTGAGATTAATTAAGCACCATCAAGCCAGCAATGGGGACCTCTTAGTATGCAAACTCAAAATGGCATGTAACAGGTGACCACACCCACTTCATACGCAGTAGTTCTTTTACAAGCACATTTCAAATCTATATGGAAGCCATGGTATATGTTAATGTATATCATAGCTGTAGGCCTACAAATAAGACTAGATCATTTTTGTCGTAGAATATGTATATGTCTATGGAAAATATTCAATTAATAAATTAAATGTGTATGCAGCTTTTAAGAAAGTGACCTTTAAAAGTAGATTAGATTAGATTAGACATCTTTATTGTCCACTCACATGAAAATTTGTTTTTGGCTTCGCAGACAGACATACATACACTTTATAAACTTCACAGACATATGTACACTTAAGACCTCCTCTCCCATGGGTTAGATTACATGAGATAAAAACAATAAATAAGTAATCCTGAAATAGTAAACGGTTGGGATGAAGGTGCTAAAATATTAACAAAATATTGGCAATATTAACAATCAATACATATCTTAAATGGATATCAGAAAGACGGCAACAGTCACTAATATTTAATAAAAAGTCATTTGTTTAGTAAGATGATGAAGGATGGAATAAAATATCTCTTAAAGATGTTTATCATTGCTGTGGGTACCCTATATCGTTTTTCAAACTCATTAAACAAAGGATTCAAACGGTCCTGAACTATTAATGTTGCTATCCTCCTAGTTTGTGTGGTGTACAGCTCCACCAGAGCTTGTTGGATTATATGGACATGTGTTTAGTTCTAGATCAGACCAGCTAAGTTACAGGACAGCTGAGATGCTTCCGAGAAATGATACAAGCCGAGACCTACATCTGTAACCAGTTGTCACATGATGTAGGCTATTTGCCACTGTAGATTGAAAAAATTAATAGTTTGATGAGAGCTTCACGTTTTGAAGTGCTTGGATTAATGATAATAAAAAAATGTGTCTTTGGCAACTCTTATTCTTCTATTCAGACTCTGTGTGATTTATTATATCCCAATTTTTTTATTCAGTCAAGTAGAACAAGATGTTTCTTACTTCCGAAGAAAATGCTCAGTGTTTTTCAGTGTTTGTTGTTCCGTGGCAACAAAGATGAAATGGTTTTATTGATTGCTTCAGGAGCAAATTATACCAGGCACTGGAGGCAGCAAACAGTTAATTTGGTGCTCCCTCCATCTAGGAATGGTCCTTAACAGATATCTCACCTAGTTTTAATTACTGCTCTTCTGCTCACTGGCATTAAAAAAGAGTGGCCTTTTTAATTGGCTCTCAGCTGTTTTGAGGCACACCTCATTGATTAGGGCATGATACCTAATAGAATGTGAAATTTAGCAGCTATTTAATAAAAATGGTTTATTTATTATCGAGCTGACGGAAAAACATCCCCAATTCTGTATCATTGAAATAGATGTGCATGTGTTGCGCTGTAATATTTTGCAGTTTCTGGGTAATAATTGCTGTCAGGAACACTTTGTTTTTATCAACCACCTCGCTGTTTTCACACGAAAGAGTCCTTGCTCTGAAAGAGTGCAATTTAATGCAGACTCTCGCTTCATGCTTAATTTACAGTTCCCACCAACAGTCTGGGCTCTTAGTGAACACGCCCTTTTATCTTTGGACCTGTTTCACACTTCATGTAGGGTTGTGTGACAAAATTTGTCATTCACTAACAAAGAGTCACCATACATTAAAACAAGATTTCCGCTAACAGCAGGCTGAATCAGTTGTTTGGATATGAACATAGCCCATGTATTTACAACATGAATGCTGAGCCAATAAATTGAGGATTTCATTGGGATAACTGCCTTCTCTCGTAAATAACTGCTCTGAAAAACTGACCACAGATTGGCATTGTCCCTCTGCTTGAGCCAGACTCCACCCCGGTTTGTACCCAGGACCTCACGTCCTGGGAATTTGCCTTCCAAATGCACCATTTGTTTAGTTTGCGTCCCTCTATAATGGGCAGTTTAACAATATAAACCCGATTCTTCTGGCCGTGCCAGGCACAACTGTTGGTGGGCCTTCTCCAATCTGCTAACAGCAAGCTGTTGGACTGTTTCCCTGCTGATCTATCTGCAGGCTTTTGTTGCAGTGTAATTATCTATCAAATACTGTTCGCTTGGGGGAGCTATGGAGGAATAAGCACAAAGCCGTGCTGTGCTCAGCTGCTTCCTTGTGATCTCGGCCTAATGGGGTGATACACGGACAGGATGTAGTAGGAAAGTGGGGGGTAGGTACCCTTCACACGAGCTTCAGTATTCTCTAATTGATCATATATTTTTCCCTCGTCACATACATACACGTACGCACTCCTACACACACCATTAGTTTTCTTGGTCACAGTCTTATACACTCTGGATCTGGAATATTTGTTGGCGAGACAGCAGATGACTATACTAAGCCCAGCTCGGTTTCTCTTTGGGATTCAGTCCACAAGAATGGCCCGGGTCTCTTCCAGGTTCCTAATGAACAGATGATACTTAAATTCAAACCTAAATGTATACTCCCTTTCCTAAATGAGAAGGATAGGAATGTTATATGCCACATGAATACACCAAACGTCTAAAGCCGCAGCCCTGCAGCGCCGTTCGATTCATTGCTCAAGCCACTCTTCTCATCTGGGTGAATCTATGTACATCTGGCCCAATTCCTCTGGGCTGTTGAACTCTGCCTTCTGCAGCAAGGCTAAGCAGACCTAGCTGTGCCCGGAAGACTTTTGGCTGAGGCTGCTCTCCCCTTTCCCTCCCCTTCTCGCCGCTGCTCCCCAAACACAGTTGTTCATGAATATGGATGGCAGGCGAGTCTCGCCGGTGTCATTAATGTGCCACAAGTCCATATAAATCATATCAACATAAAACTCCAAATGCTTTGATAACAGTGGCGCAGAATTCACATTGATTAAAAGGGTTAGACAATAAAAAACCCAGACAACTCAAGAGGCGCATGCAGGGCAGGATATTAGACAGATATTTATATGTTGCTGAGGTGGGATTTTAGCTGCACGGCTTGTTTGCCTCAAAAGGATTCTTGTTAATTTAACAAAGAGGCAAACAGTCGTAGAATTGCTTGTGAAATGGAGTGTGTTTATTTACTGTGAGCCCAACCCGTGCCTGTTGTTCCAGTTTTAAGTATCAGCCACCTCAATTAGCATGCTGTATAATAATAATGGACCAAATTCACTCCTTGCTTTCTAAGACAATACAATATAATTTGCCTTACAGTATTATTTATTCTGTCTTGCATTTTTTTTTCTATTTATACAAATGCATATTCAGAGTTTATTACACTAGGCCACAATGAACCTGAGACCTTTGGGCTAGGTTCATAACCTGCTACACGCGCTTTGCTCCCACTTTCATTTTGTGGTAACATCAACCCTCTGGAGGTCGTTACAATGTATTCAGGTTGTGTTCCTGCTTCCTGTTCTAATAATAAGACATTGGCATCGTTTCTCAGGTTTCTGCTCTCCTGGTGGGCATAGCACATTGTGCTTTCACAGAGAAGAGGAAGCCAGAGCCTTTGTTCTCAGTGGGAGCCTAACCTGTATCCGTGAATGGTTTTCCTCTCCTGACTGGAGTGCGCAACGGGGTCTTCTGAGGAAATGGCGGGAGATGATCATTGTGGCGGTACAATAATCTGCATTGCTGTAGAATGCCCTGCTTGCAGTTTGTCCACGTACATCACCAGAACTTGTGCTATAATGAGACGTGGTAAAGATTCAGGATGGAGAGAACTGCATCCGTTAGCAGATTCTTGACATTAATTAGGAAAACCTGTTGTGAGTTATTGGTGTATGTTTGCGTTCCTTTCATGTATTTACAGCCGTTCAAACATGAAAGGGGTATAAAGGATGACAGGTGGTGTTTAGTGGGAGCTATTAATAAAAGCTGACTTTAATTTAGTAGTTTTGGACCAAGGTAAAGTAACTTATTCAAACAGTGATCACTTTTGATGTGCATTCATCTACAGCGATGACTGAATGACAAGCGGTAAGAGACACAACAATGTTACAGCATCAAAGTGAGGACTAGACGCTAAGCATAAAAACTTTTTCTATGTTTCTTTGTAATAACACCATATTGGACCCGTCTTGTGTTATATTTGTTTTGGAAACACCATTACGTCACTTAAACACATAAACACCGTGCAACTGTGTCATCTGGTATGCCACCTACGGCGGTCTTTGACGTTTATTTAGAATTTCCATCCAGATGTTAAAGAGGGTTTACCAGTTTCTGTGATGGCATTCACAGTCCGGACAGTGTGGGAATGTTTGAGCCCGAGGAGGACATTCGGAGCACGGCGCAGTAACCCTATCTTTCCCCCCCGATCAGGGCTACAAAGTCACAAAGAACGAGGAGAAGTGCTGCCCCCGGTGTTTTTACTTCTTTTGTGCTTCTGACAAAGTGACGGCTCTTTGAAAATAACTGCCTATCGGGTCAGGTGTTAAAAACGTACAAAGTTTAGGCTGAAATTAAACCAAACACGGGAGCTTCTGGGCGTTAGGGCCATCTTCTCCTTGTGTTTCCTGTCTTTGATCTTGTCCGTAGTGTGACAGTGAGTTCTCTCGTATGGGGGAACAATAGAACAATATGCAGGCCTCTGGAAAGCTCTCTTTCAGCTTTCAGCAAGATCCTTTCAGCTGTGTTCCACAGAAGTGTGGCAGGATTTGTGCCTTTAACTGAGAAACCGGTATTGGCAGGGTCTGCTAGAAGATGACTGACATGTTATTGCTATATACTCGTAGAAGGACGTAATTTGGTTTTGAACATTTGAATGCATTGAGAAAGTTCAATAATAAAAAAAATTTAAAAGATCTTTCCCCTGATACATAAAATGCATTTTCATTTGAAATGAATGAATGAATGAATGAATGAATGAATGAATGAATGAATGAATGAATGATCTTTATTGTCATTGTACAAGTACAACGAAATTGAAAGTGCAAACCCAAGTGCTAACACACAACACACAAATGTTCCAGTCATTAGCAGATACAAGATACAAAGATTGTGAGAGTATCAGATGTGGCCTGTAATTTCTGCCCAATCTCTGCCAGTGGTAATGACGTCCTCCATATTCATGGCAGGGAGGGCATTGCGACGGCATTCAGGACCAGGTTTGATTGAGAGGTCTGGGCTCTGCTCATTGTCTCTGCTGTGGATGGTGGATGTGTAATTTGTAGAATGAGGGGCAGCTGAGCTCATCTGCTACATGCTCTGGGTTCAGAAACGGGTCCTCATGATGATGGATATGTGACGTCTGAGAGTAACCGCGGCGATGACCTTTGACCTCCGCAACTCTGTCACCCTCTGATGGACAGCCCGGCCTGTGAGGTCTGGAAAAGAGCAGGTGGGGTCAACTTGGTGATGTTTAGACCTGACAAATGAAGACATGCCCCCACCCCCCGATCTACATGCAGTGCTGCCCTTGGTACCTGACAGACCACAAGATTGTCCTTTGCTCTATGAATGTCAAGACCGTTTCATCCTTGCTTGTCACGAACAGCCCATTCACTCTGAAAATGTATCAAAAATTAAGAGTTCTATTCTGTATTCTGCAAAATAGTGTTCTACTCACCGTCTTCTCTATTGTGTACTATAAACAATAGTCCTACTACCCAGGGGTTTTATTGTACTGCATTGTGTGAGGGTCATATGGAGCCAACTGTTGGTACAAGTATAAACACTTGATAAAATTAATGTTTTGGGCTCGGACAGGGTGTCCCCACGTCTTAATCTTTCCTGGAAACTGGAATACGTGCTTCCTCTGAGTGAGGAAGAGGAGGCCTGAATCCCGGCAGCACAAATGCTCTTTTAACAAAGGGCACTGCTGCTGATGTTGGCATCCCCGCGCGCTTACCCTCACTCTGGTTGGAGAGCGCCGTGCTTGGATACAATTTGCCGCACGTTTGCACGTGTTGCTTTTGTGTTCCGGCCCATTTGGTGAGATAATGCCCTCTTATTTAAATGAAAAGGCCGCTCTCCCTGGGAAACAGGCCTGGAGATATATAAACACACGTCCACATGGGGAGGGGAGCTTAATTCTGCTCCTGGAGTCCACAGAAAGCAGCCGAATGGGGAATGGCTTTTATCGGCCAGTGGACAAGGTCAACAGCAATGGGCTCCTGTCTCTGTAGTCAGTGAACCGCATCACCCTTTCTTTCTCCTTGAAAGCGCCGCAGTCCGCTCGGCGCAGAGAGCACGTGCCTCGTGTATATGTACAATGGGGTCTGGTTTTAGGCTCACGCAGGAGACTTCTTTTTTTTTTTTTTTTTTTTGCATCAAACCGACTTTTTTGTTTCCTGTGGTGCCGATATTAAAAAAAGATGGCACGGGTCTCATGCCTCAGGTTAACGGCGTCACCGCGCTCCGGAGCCGACTTCAAACGTGTCGGCAGATCCACGTCGCCCGGGCCGACGGGGCGCGCTCTTTGGGAAAAGCCAGCCGTGAATATAAAAGAAAGGGGGGCGCGGGCCTCGTTCAAATGGGCCGCCTGGTGGGGGGTCCCCGAGTCGGTCCTGGGGAGCGGAGGAATGCCAGAGCTCCAGAGAAGGCCTTTGTCTTTGAAATTGAGGAAAAGCATGCAAAATTCATAGGGCAGGCAACTTTCAAAGCAGGTGGGGTAGACAAGACGACTGGAAGAAGGGTTGCATGCTCCTTCCTTCTTCCTTGTAGGCTAGTCCTGCTTGATGCCTGACACTCAGGGCTTTCTGTTAATGAGCCTTTCATTTTTTAATCACTTCCTGGCATCAGGTTGCTCTCCTGGCTCTTTCATATAACCAATTTCATCGCAAATTAACGTGTGCATTTATCCATAGATGCGCGCAACAAACATGCGCTCCCGCGTAGGCACTAAAGGGACGAACGCAACGGGGCAGCATTTGAGCCGTTACTTCTTGCCCCTCTCAAAGCAGCGGTCATTAAGTGAGTCAACGCGGTGATGTACAGGCTCATAACGTACGTTCAGGCTCCATTCATCTGGACGCGATGCCAATATGCCTTCGGCAGATTTGTCCAGCTCATTAAAAACAATGCGGTCGGTATATACGGCACTTTCACACCTGCTGGTGAGGACGCTGCTAATTCAGAGTGCTCAATTAAAGGATAAGATTCACTGCAGTGTGCCGAAGAGTGGAGTAAGCACCAGGCTCTGGTCTATAGGAATTAAGAGGGCTGTACACAAAGTATGTTTGCATTCTGCTGCCTTTATTGGTCATTACTCTCTCTTTCATGTTGCCTATTTATGAGCCTAATTTGTAAGTTGTGCTGAACCTGCCCAACCCCCCCCCCCCCCCCCTCCATTTTCTGCACTAATGAATGACTTTAGAGGGGTACCGCGATGCATAGGTGATTTTTGAAGATGGGGTTTAGCCTAAATGTGTAATGGAAGCATTTGATGTGCAGGGGAAGGTTGTGTCAAAAAATGCAGATATGCACAAATTGGGGAGTATGTGGGGGATTTTTAAGATTGAAATGGAGAACTGCACTTGAACACTAACTAATGAACATTAACTAATCACAGCACTTCAGCTTGGCCGTGTATGACGGTGTCTATGAGAGCAGCCGAATCCCACCCTATGTGCATTTCAACGAGTCACGGGGGGGGGGGTTGCAGTTTGGCCCACTGAGCCTAGTGGCTGGAATCTCCTGCTACAAGCTGTAAAATGGCCCTTAACAAACATATTTCCTGATAATACAATGATGCTAATTACAGTGACAGAGCGCAGTGAACATTTTGCTTCCTCCCTCTCTCCCTCTTTCCTTCTCTCCCTCCCTCTCTCTCTCCCTCTTTCTCTGACCTGACAAATGGCTCCTCCGAGTGTGCCGCCTGCAGGAGGGAAGATAAGGTTGACTTAAAGTCTTAATTCCCCCCCCCATCCCCCCCCTTTCATCCTGGCCCAGACAAATGACACACCTCTATGCATGGCAGCCCAGTTTTATGGGAAGAGGCAATTAATCAACAGCTGACCGCTGCAAATCCCAGACGCCTCACAATAAACTCTGGATAAAAGGCTCCCGGTTAGGACACGCGACGGGTCCTGTGAGCGCTCGTTGGCCGAGTTGTTTAACACGTGTCTTTGTTTTACGGGCTCTGCCCGACTCCTCTGTCTCGGCCGTGTATGACTACGCAACAAAAGCCTAGGGTTTGAAAAACAAGGGAGAAGCGTTTTTATGCACACTAAGCTTTAGTTGCTGCCGTGGATATATTTTGAGAGCCAGATTGATCTACTATCTGCTGGACTTGTTCAGGGAGCAAAGATGCATTTTAACCCCTTCATGGTTGAATGGTCACCCATAGCTTATTGATCGGGGGGGACCTCTTGAGAGACATCATTATCTGCAGCACACAGCTCAGTGGCTTGGTAATTCACCCCGGGAAGCCCTGCCTGTTTGTATAAACACATGTCATCTATCTTTTGTCCTTAATTTACCTGTCGGTGGTCTGTTCAACACACAAAGGCTCTGATCATCCCCTCAATCACTCTATACATTGGCCCAATCTATCTCTATTCTGTCGCTCGCAGTGTTCCATGACTTATATTTGTAAAGCTTGCATTTTAAAAATCTATGCCGCGCGGTGTGAATACGCGGCTAGTCTGAGGATAATCCCGGTATCAACTGGCGTCTCTCGGAGGGTATCGCTGCAGAATGAAATGTGTTCGAGATGGTTTGGAATCACTTGAACACCCCGGCAGTGAGACGCGGCGTTATCGTCCCTGTGACAGACAGGAAACCACAATACGTTGCCCCGACAACGAACGCTGTTCTTCTCTTCTCCGAGTTAAACGCTAAATCCTTCTGTAGAGATGCAGCGCATAATACATGTTTTGGCAGACTCTGCACAATCAGAGCAACACCAAGAGCATCAGAGAAGGATAATGAGAAAAAAGGTGTTGAAGGAATCATTCATGACAGCGGAAGGTGTGTGTGTGTGTGTGTGTGTGTGTGTGTGTGTGTGTGTACATACATGAAGTCTGTATGTGCATTTGTGTGCATTTGTGTTTATTCATGCAAGCTGTGAAGATAAAATTGTTTCTACCAATACAATTTTTACTGTTAAATAAGGACGGTCATTTTATAAATGTCAAAACGGTTGAATAATTACAACATCTTTTTGTGATAGAAAAATCTATAATTCAGTCAATAGCTGTTTACTTTACAATTTCTTATAACAGTGTGGATCAGCAGTCCTGAAACCCAGTTAACCATATTGCTCTGAAATAAAGTGGCAAAAAACAAAAAGATATTACAAAATATTACGTAAAAACATTTAGAAGAATTTTTTTGTATGTTAATGTCAGAATTGATTTCTTTCAGAACTCTTTTTGAATGAGACCTCTATTCAATTTGTTTGGGGGAAAAAAAAAAAAAAAACAACAGAAATAGCTGAAAATTATACAATTAATGCAATGATCAGGCTTTATTGGCCATATTCATCCACTTCTCCTTGACTTGATTGACAGAAGCCAGTGCTGATATTAACCTAGTGATATGATTACCTCTCCAGGTTGAGTGCTAAACCAGTTATTAAGCTCCATAGACACGTCCAAATTAGATTTGGGCCCAGTTTCTCTTTCCGGATCAAATTTTGTCTTTTGCTTGGTTAGGAAAATGAGAAGTGCTTATCTGACCTGGTCACATTTAAGTACGTTTATCACCTTGATACGTATCCTCATCTCTCATTACAATGAACTGGACTGGTGAACTGGTGTGATTGATGGGCCTCATCAATATACTCTCAATGAGCTAAACTAATGTTTTAATTTCAAAAAGATAGAGTTTAAAAAATATATATTATTAGAATTTTAATGTATATAGTGTGTGTTACATATGTTTAAAATTGTTTGTAATTTTTTATTTAATAAAAAAAAAGGTATTGCTTAAAACCAGGAACTCGGGAAAGACCCTATACAAGCCTTTATAAAGCTGGCTGTCATCATAAGCTTCTGTACGTATCTAAAATATCCTGCATTGCACTAAAAAACTGTCTGGTCCTATTGAAAACATACACTAAAACTCATCAAAAAACACAAAGGTGGACTATCCCTTTAAGAGGAAAGAAAATTGCATGTGTATATATTCTATTTTTCCATAGTTATGCAATGTGCATGAGTCATTCCTGAAATTACGTTGTGTTAATAAGGCTTGCTTGCAGCTTGCTTACATTTATGTGTACTGCGGTCTATATCACGAGACGCAATTTGCCAGTAATGTATCCACTGAACTTTAACTTAATACATTGCGAGTATGTTTTAATCTTTCATTTTATTTTTCCCTTTTATTGTTGGCGGAATGCATTTCAACCCACCGAGTGAGAATCGGGGGATGGAAGCTAGTTTATTTGAATCATGGAAACATATTAAAAATGAATAGATTCATAATTAAATATCCAATAAACCCTCACAAATGTTGCCAAAAGCAATTGTTTTCGCGGGAGGAAGGAGTCGGCGTGGCAGATATGAATATTTCATTATCAAAGGGGACAGGCTGGATCGGGGCCTCCAAAAGGTGGTCATTATTAGTGCTCAAGGTCAGGATTAAAAAATCGAAAAGTGCAAATCTGCATCGGAGATGAGGCAAGGCCAGGACTGTAATGAAATTACACACTGCAAGGCGAGAGGGCTGGGGGTTGTAAATGTGGCTGTGTCTTTGACTCCATCTCACAGGGCTGGGGGTTAGCCACGTGGCCGTGGGCTCAGTACGGCAGATAAAGGCCCTGGAGACAAGCCTGGAGGCCAGAGAGCTGACATCGTATGAATGGAGAAAT
>CM040406.1:37163716-37338716 GCA_022702515.1 Ilyophis sp. 1 JC-2022
TAATCTTATCTATACAAGGCTCCGTGTTTTTGTGTATTACTCTACTTTAGGTACTGTTGTGTTCCTCATTAAAATTGTACAGTTCTCTTATACGTAAATTTTTTTGTTGAAAAGCCATGTCATGTTCACCATACAGGTTATTCTGTTCTTTCACTTACATTTTGATACCATAATTAAAGACATTGTTCTGCCAGTTATGTATAGTATTGCTATCTCCAATTTTATTTTATAGCAGAAAATGTCAGGCCTCATCATTCCTAGTAAGAGTGTAATGGTACACAAAAATTTGGGTCTGGTACTTACCTCTGGTTTGACTTCATGGTTTGGTATGTTTTCAGTACAGAAAAAAATATATATATAAAATTGCTTTTCATTTATAATGAAATTGTAAACAGTGGCTAACTGGCCGTAATTTCTTGCTGGGCAAAATAAGGCATGTTAATATTAAGTCGTTGGGGGGAACATTGAAATTAAGTTCTGTGCAAAAAAATGTGCATTAATGAAAGACTGTAATTGTTTGTTTTGCAGCGTGTACCAAAACCGAAAATCCTGTACCGGACAGTTTGGTATGAATATATGAACCTACCATTCCACCCCTAATTCCATTATTTGTTTAATCATTAAAAGGATAATATTTTGCTTAACATTTGCCAAGACCCTTAAAAGCCTGTCTAATACATAATTTAATGCTTTATTAGCATTTTGTTTTACTATAAACAAATTTAAACCTCTCCCTAGTGCCCACTTTCCTATTTAAAGGCCTGTTTACTCATTAACTGAAGTTAATGCATAAGCTGTTCCACCTGCTGTATGACCACTAGCCCAGTTGATCAGTGATTAAGTATGCAGCATTAAGTATGATTTGGTGAAAAGATTAACTTTTAATGCTGTACGGTAGACCAGTCTTTCTTGCAGTGTTCTGAAGACCCATGATCACTTCTGTTCTGCGTAGTGCTCCAATCTCGTTCTGATCTAGACTGAGTATCGAAAGCGGCCGTGTTCAACGGTTCCTGAAAGTGCCCGTTTGATAACGGCGCACCGCGTAAACATAAATGCAGCCGTGCACAACACGTCCACTCCCTTGTCTGGGTTAAACACCTAGGTTCTAGGCAGACTTCATCAGTCCCACTGGTCCTGCCTTGTGTGGAAGGTTGCCCCTCACTGCCCTTGGGAGGAATGCTCCTTAGCTGTCTCGCTGGACACCAGCAAGCATTTTCTTCCTCAGACAGCCTCTTCCTGGGTTGCATTGAAACTCAAAGCAATTGAGCTATAATAGGGAAAGTTATGCTTTGCTTTTTATCTATAGTTATTTATTAATTTCATAGTTTGCCCTTTTCTGTCATGGCAAAGTGCTCAGTGGATATAAGCGGATATAAGCAAGCGCACGTACAGCAAGTGAGTTTACACATAACAAAAAAACTTAAGTAGAGCGTCTTGCATAATTCAGTTCCAGGATAGACCTGCTCTGTGAATTTTGAGCGCTGGTTTAAATACTTGACTTGTTTTCTTGAAGTGCTTAGGTAATAAGCAGGTACGCTTACTCAGCAAATGAATTAATCATTGGTTGATTGTGTGAAATGCTCACAAATGAAAGAGGTTAGCGTATAATACAGTAAACTTTAAAAAATTGTGTCGTGGAAAATACAGACTATACTATTATGTGTATATTGAAACCTAATGGGTTTTGAAATGTTAATATTGGCAACCTTTTTCTTCTCATGCTAGAGCATGGTCCCCACTGCATAGTCTAAAATAAGTAGCTATTGTATGGAAATATTTGAATAAAACCTCTGAATTGGTAATTGCGAGTAAGATTTGAAAAGAATGTGAATCTGCATCAGCGCCTCACCACATAGTCGAAGCTTGCAGACCAAACATCAGATCCCGGAAGAGCAACGCAAAAGGCTTTTACTGTTTTGTACTTGCATAGCCATTCACTGATTCCAAAGCTCCTTAGTCAGGGAAGACCACTTCACTTGGCACCCAAATGATTACTTTAGGACGTACGGCCCATGAGTCCCGCTGAATGTGAGGAATTTCGCAAAGTTGTGCAATTTTCCCTCGTTGAGTCTGAACGATTCTCATTTGTAGGTTCAGTGTCTATTTGCTAGACCCCTTGTTACAGAAGTGTTCTAAATTGATTGGCCAATCTCAAGAATTCAGGCTACTATCTCTGAGTCTGTGAAGTGAGTAGTTTCACATTCTGTGTCATCTAATTCAGGGTAAGGCTTTGCAGTGGGATTTTACCATTAAGTTGCCATTTATAGTTTATAGTATATTGTACCCTCCTGTTCACATTTTGACTTGCATTTACAGATTTTCAGTTCAGTCTTTAATGACAACAATTACCATCCCCTGATATTTGTCTTGTTAGCCCAAGTAACTTGCGTTTTTTTCATTTGCTAGAAGTAGGCAGGCGGTCCTTTTATAAAAAATGTTCTTTGCGTTGGCGGCAAACACCAAAATGTGTCTGTCATGATCTAAATTCTCTCAACTGGAGGAAGCGGCCCTAGACAGTTCCAGCCCCTCACTCGCACAGATTGCAAGCTGGCAAAAAAGCAAGAATATTTGCACTACCTTGAAAAGTACCCATTTGTGGTGTTTTAAAATGTCATGACTGGACACTAACATTTAAAAGTAAAGATGTCTTGATGGAACTGACTGGAGCCAAAAATCTGTCAAATTTTATTGTAGACTTGGTTCTTACAAGTAAATATGCGAACTGCTTCTCTTTCAGCCAGTTGCCTTCTCTATCTCTATCAGCTTGCGCACGCAGCAGGTGAGAAGAATAAATACAATGGCCTAATGCTTTCAGTCAGCCGACAGTCTTACAAGAATGTAGCCTACTCGACATAATTAAAAGGTTTGGCCTCGCTTTTCTAAAGAGGACAGTGATAATGCGAAATGCAATACTTGCAATATTATGCTGCGTCTGGAAATGCTTCCAATTTGATGAGATGTGTAATGATGTGAACTTCCCTGCCTACGAAATGAACATCGCCCTCCTGACAAATGATGCTCGTGAGGGAACATGTTAAGGTGGCGGCTGGTCGTCACTTCCTCCACCTTCTGAATTCATATTAAAAGCTCCATTTATTTTTCGAATACAGTTCATTTGGTGGTCATTTTGCTGTTAAGGTTGCAAATTAATTACGATAAGGCTAGCTAGCTATACAATATTATATACTAGCTTGTCACAACGTTGAAGGGAGCCCTGCTGCATTATGCCCATACAATTTTAGACTGGTTAATGATGATGATAATAATAATAATAATAATAATAATAATAATAATGATAATATCATTGACCTTTTTGGAATCGTATTAAAATAATTGGAGCTGAAATATTTTGAACGAGACCCAGCCCTAGTCATGACTTTTTAAATTGAACATATCCTGCAAGTTTGTCCTGCACGTTAGGCACATGGACTGCAATTTCACTGATTACTTCCAGTTTCCAATTTCAGTTTACTTCTAATGCCCTGGAAAACTCACAAAAGCTGTTTTCCTGTTTTTTTGTGTTTTTGAGCAGTACTGAAAAAGGAGTGCTTTGGAAATCGGGATGATTTTATTACAACGCAAAAATCGCTGTGGTTTATTTCATGGACCCTACCATGAATAATCCATGTCGCGAAAATTAATAAAAGAATTATACCATTGACGGAAACAAAAAATAATAAATCAAACCAAAAATCGAAAGGTACTTAATATTCTGGTTTTTAGGGAATGTTTTAATGTAAAATACAATAATACTCGTTTATAACCGCAACATAAGAAGTCTGCTTGTCTCCCAGGGGACATGCTAGTTCTTGGGGTGGAAATGGCATTTTCTGCATTGAGCTCCAGGTAGAAAAAGAAATGTTTCCCATCCTATGGCTCTGCAAATACATGGTTTCACACCCGCTCCTGCACAAGGTCAATTACGGCTCTTCTGGGACCTCTCCCTCCATCGAAACCAAAAAAACGACACCTGGGTGTCTCCACGGCCATATCTTCCCCCTTCCTGCAGGGAAGCGGTGGCTTCAGGTAACGTTTTCAGAGCTCTCTGTATACCTTGAAATTGTGCTGTGCCCTGTGGGTGGAACATGATACTGAGGATATAATGCATTTGAAAATAGACCTGCCAAATGCAAATAGGCCGGTCTGCATCGCAGTATTGTGTTGAGAATTCTGTGTAGCACTTCAGGGTCCGTTAATATCGGGGAGTAATCAGGACTGTGTGCACTCCCTCCACCTTAGAAGGCCAAAGCATTCATTCAGCATAGTGGAGAGCATCCGTGACAGCCCCGGATTTCTCTTACCTCTTCCTTTTCTCATATTGCTTTTTCATCCCTCTTTTACTGCAGGAGACTGTGACAGGCTTCGCACAATTGTTTGCTTCTCTGTTTAACTTGGCAAAAAAAGGCCTTATATATAACATAACCGCAGTATGTTGATAGAATGCCTGTATGCTGATAATACTTGTTATTTCCTAGCAGAGAGTTATATTTATTTTTCTTTTTTTCCTCAGACAGAGGGCTTTGGTGACTCTGGAGGGGGTTTGATTGCTCCCCTGACCCCCGAGATGCTCATATTGTGACTTTTCTTGCTCTCTAACTCTATACAACAACAGTCTTGAGTTCTTCTACGGTTTGTTGTCTGGAGCACAATATTTGTCACAAGGCTCTTTCCCTCGGTTCTTATGAGCACAGCATACCCCAGAGCCAGTGCAGAGCCCCAGTCTGTACACAACATCCAGAGAACAATACAGATCTATACACGGCCTAGACCTACGCAACACAAGCACGTGCGCCTACACGCAAAGACGTGCAGGCTCGCCTCATGTTCGTACGTACACCAATAACTCGCTTTGAGCCATTTCACAAATAGCAGGAGCTGGATGGAATTGACTGAAGGGGTTGGGGGGCTCCTTCAGAAAGCATTGTACACAGCACAGCAGTGCATACATATCCCTGGCTGTCTGTGTGCCTGGGAGGACTCTAAACCAGCCTATGATGAACGTGCCTTTGCTCAGTGTTCTCGGTCAGGATTTTCCACTCCCCGACCTTTAAAAGAAGTGGGTGGGGGGAAAAACAAAGAAAAGCGGACTTTTGGCGACCTTGTGGGAGGGCATGCGATTGCCCTTTGTAGCACATTGGCAGTTATGGGAAGCTCTCTACCAAGCTTTTGAAAATGTAAATTTTAAGTCAGCAACGCGTCAGGATGAATTTAGACTTCAAACCGCTCAGCGATAACACTGAAACCCCCCCTTCTGCCAGAAGTGTTTAGAGTGAGACAAGTCCTTCACTCGCTCCTCTGCTGAGTTTTATGGCCCCCCCACATTTCTCAATGCTAAAATTATTTTGAGCATATAGTTTTTTTATTGGGGGGTGGGGTGGGGTGGGGGTGGTGGCCGTTTATTGACTAGTTATAATTTTATTTGGTTTAATTTTTAAAAAATCATTTTATTTAGTTTACATTTAGCGCAAGTTATCTTGGGCAGTCATCGTGGCAGTAACCTCACATAAGCTTTTAATATCTGAAGTTTCATTTTAAACGTGAGAAAATTTCACTACTTGATGAGAGTTTATATGACATCTCTGTCAGGACCTTTACCAACTCTTTCATTAATGTTGAGACCGTAAGCTTGACTCCATTTAAATTACAGTTCACTCCTGCAAATTGTGAGAGTTTATCCACCTTCTATCTGAATTTGTGAGTGATACATTGGGAAAGCTTGAGTTGAAGTGTTTTAAAGAGTGCTGGTATCTCATGGTGGGTGTAAGCATAGGCTTCTACATGCAGAGCACACTGTTCCTACACAACAGCCTGATGGGCAACAATTCAGCCAACCAATCGGCTCCTTTATGCATCGTGTGCTATAGTTGACAAGCTTACACTCTGACCGCCTCACCAATAGAGAGCTGTGGTTGACTGATTCCAGATCTGACATGTTGTATTTGAGGGAAAAAGTCTCCCGGTTGTGTGCTGGATGTGGATGACCACAGCAAAATTCTGTGTCTCACTGCGCAGATAGCCACATAAACCTCAGTGGAGTGGAAATTGATGCATTACCAAATACATTTTTCTTATCAAAGCCAATGTAACCTTTCAATGCAGGTCTGCATTTTGCACCACAGAAGCAGCAGCAAATGATGATGGTTTTGAATTAGTAAATGGGAAGCTATAATACATAAAATAATAATGAATGTATTCTCCGTCTACAACACGCAAGAAAATCTACTGTTGTTTTCCTCCTTTTCAATCTTCTGGGTTTTTGTGTCTATCTGAACCAACTGGTTACAATGGGGTCTTTCTAAGTAATGTAACTTTTGTTAACTCTGCTCAAGCAATACTAGCTTGCAAGAAGATGGAACTGTTAGCTTCTTCTGTGGTTACAATGGGTGGAAACGGATTCACTCTCTGCCTTTAAAAATAAACCCCGCAGCTGTTTTCGTTAATGAGGCTGGCATGCAAGTTGATTGGATTTAGTGAACAATGGCGGCTTATATTTTGCAGGATTTGTTCACCTCATTGGACAAAGAGCTTGTAATTGCAGCATAGGCTGTTCCAGAAAAAACTGGGGGGAAAAATAAATAAAATCTGTAAGTAGGTTATGTTTTGTATCTCCAGTACTGATCACCAAGGATACATTCCCTGCCCTCAGAAAGCAGGTGCCTCCTATGCCTTGAAGTGCACAACTTGGTGAAATTTATGAAGGGCTTGAACATGACTAAGCATGAAGTTATTTCATGATATATGTCCCTCTGACGTCAGTGATACGTCTTCCAGGAGTTTGCATTTAAGAGAATAGAACTGAACCCAGTTGTACAGAATTCCAAATCCCCCTTCTCCGGTTTGTGCCATTTGAGTTGCGTAATGAAATGCTGCGCAAACTGGAAAATAATCTGTACTCCCGTTAGATCTGGGATGCAATGTGGATACAATGTTTTTGCCATTTTTTATGATACTACTGAGCAGAACATATTTTTAAGTTGAGTAAACTGGCTTCTATGTCTTTTTGAATCGGCCAAACATTGTTTTCCATGTTATGTCTAGTTCTGTGTACCACACTACAAGAAAGATACAGCGGCTCTGGTTAAAGTTCAGAGAAGGGCAACTCAATTCGGGTTCCTGGTATGAAAATGTAAATGTTCTGAGGAGCAGCTTAAGATACTTGACCTCTTCAAGCTTCATAAAAAAGGAGTCTAACTACTTAGTGCAGATAGTCTATTTTGGCTCGCCTGCGAGACAGTTTTACGCAACTGAGACACGCGTTGCTCTGCAGCCAAACTATAGTGGAAAACAAACAACGCGGGTATTTTTTTTATTTATAGACCATTCGCGACGACGATTTTTCCAACCAATGCGTTTCTTCTAAGTCACTATCTTTCCGTAAGCAAGAGTCCATAACAAGCACTCCCCACCCACCCACCCAGCCTATACCATACGACATAGTGGGCAATAGCGTCTATATTGGGAGTTCATATATATTCATGTATTCATCATATCATTAATAAATTCCAGCAGCACCAAATAACCACCACAAGCCCGACCGACCCGTATGCAAATATAGCATCATCAAAAAAGATACCATACATACCAAATAAAATCATAAAATATGCAATAACATATCATTATCTATCAAAATCATGGAATATTGAATTGGAAATCGTGTGCCTCCCTTGCAATTGTAAGCGTAGATATGTCCCTTTCAATTTTCCGTGGTCAATTTTCCTGTCTTGGACAATCCATTTGAAAAATAAACATGAAACATACACACACAAACAACACTAGAAAACCCTCAACTCCCTCTCCCCCTTCCCCCTCCACGGCTATTCGGCTCAATTTTATTCTGTTTTATTCTGGTTTGATTTTTAAATCCAATTTTCAGGACAAGCTTCCCAAAAGTAATTAAAAGTAGTTTAAAATGTTTTAAATGAAAGCTAATTTAAACGATTTTACGCAGCAATACTTTAATACTGCTATATATTTACGCTGGCTGCATTTGGTCGATGCGCATTTTGACCTATATGACGACTGGTACGCATTTATAAAACTTTGCTTTAAAAACTTGATGCAAGTCTTTGTAGTTTTTTTTTAAGTTCGTTTCGGTAAGGTCACAGGAGTTGATTCAACAGAGAAGATTCTAGTCATGTGGCATAGATTCTTCTGTGGAAGGTGTATATCAATATGGGGAGAATATCTCCTCGACATGTAATTCCTTCACATTGTTGTATTTTTATATATTTTTTGTTTTTTTTCCACTGCGTATTTTTATTATTATTTTTTTGTATTTGCATAATGTGTAATAATAAACACACTTATTTGAAAAAATATTTTTGAAGCACATTAACAACACAACTTTTCCATATCCACCTTGAATAACTTTATTTAATCAGCAATATTTTATTTTTTATTTTTTATTTTTTTTTTTTTTTTTCTATATTTTTTGTTATAGATATAGTTATTAGGTATAGCGTGTTATTGTGTTGTGTTAGTACTAACTAATAGATAAAACGTGTGACTTAAAGTAGCGCTTTCGTGACTTTGCTTCTTCGTATAATGTTATTGATTTGTACGTTGGATTGGATAATGTGCCTGGCCGGTATTGTGTATTTGATGGTGTAGTTGTGCGTGCTAATAGCTAGTAGGTGCTGGCCATGTTGTTTTTATATAGATTCTTTATAGAGATCATATAGTTTAGTTATTTTCCTCAAAATTTATTTGGTCCTCAAATAATGATCGGAAAATCCTCAAAAAATGATCGTCCACTCTTTTTCATTTTAATTTATTCCCCCCTTTTATTATTTTTATTCACCTTTATTATTTGACATCGTTGGCCTATTACATTGGTACAACTTGCAAGGGTAAACTGTAGTGTGATCATGCAAAAAACAAAAGCTAAAAAAAATAACGTAAAAAAAGCGGCCCAAAAAAAAAAAAATGTGATCCCTGTGGGTATTGACATGGCCACTCGTTGCGATTCTTTTTGAGTTGCTAATAAGACACAGTAATTTTCCATATAATAAGGAAATTTGAATAAATATGAACACCATTACACTTTATTCTTTATTCCACAAAATGCTGGCACACCTCATCAGCACACAACCTCCACCTGCACTCACACTGCATCTGAGACACACCTTGTGACTGTCACACACCTGCAACACTTGAATGAACACGAACAGCACATTTAACAGGGCCTTAACACAGGGGTATTTGGCACACTTTTTTTATTTTTGGATTTTGCACGGACAACTGGTTGCTCATTCCACGAGTTTGTGAGCCGGTTGCAAGGTCTTCCATTGCAAAGGTACACGATATAAATTTCAAACGATAAAAGGAATGTACCAAGGCAATAATAAGAAACAAAAAACAATAGACAAAAATAATTTAAAATTTGCGACGTTTTCGCTTTTTTTTACTTTTTTAAACTTTTTATTCGATTTTTTTATTGAAGCTATTTGTTTTTTAATTAGGAGAATGCATTATTTACTAATTGGTATATTGTTTGTGCATTATTTTCTGTATACTTATATTAGTAAGAAATATATATAGGGTTTGTGCTTAGGGAATGGAAATGGAAATTTCAAAAATAATAAATAAAATGAAAAGCAAAAGATAGATATGAAAATAAAATAAATAATGAAATAAAAAGAAACAAAAAAAAAAACAACAATTACATAACATATCCTAGAGCATGCCATCAAAAAAGTGAGCATAATGTATATTACAGAAGTGTAAGTTTAACTACAAAATGTATCATTGAAGTACAAGTGTGTAGTGTGTGCATATTGAATGCTGTTCCTTATGTAGTTGTTATTATGAAACTGCTTTATGTAAGCAGTGACTGCCACTCCAGCAGTGCCCCCCTCTGCCAACATTGCAGTGCCAGCACACTGGGACCAGCGGGCCAGAAGCGCACGACACAGAAGACCATGTGATGAGAGCATAATGGAGGCAAAGGCCATTGAACACTGAACTGAACAGTATGAAGGCTGAAGTTTTCAAAAAATGTTTTACTAGGAAACTATGGGTGATGGATCACTAAAAAATATCAATTATTAAGGCATTTAAGCGATTTTGGGATTTAAATGGGTATTAATTTATAAATAGATTAAGGCTTTGAGTTATAATAGGAATATTGGACTTAAAATAAAGAAATTGATGATAAAAAACATAAAACGTTGAAAACTGTGAAAATGATACAAAAATATTGTTAAATGATAAAAAAACTGTTTATGATTTTTGATAGAAATGATTTGTTTAAGATTAGTACATGCTTAATTTTTTAGTTGTGTTATAGCAGTTTATAATATATTAGGATACCCTACAGTAGTTTTGGTGACATATTTTGCTCTCCTGGTTTTAAGCTTATTTTTTAGTTTTTATATTGTTGCCTGCGTTGTTGATTTTGAAGATTTTTATTTTTTGATATTTTAGATAGTTTGTTTTTTTTTTTTTTTATTATGTTTAATTTTTAATTTTGATTTTTTATATATTTTTAAATTTTTTTTAATTTATACCAAAATTTTTTGTTTCATTTGTTTTTTTATTTTTTCTTGAAAATATTTGCCCTGGAAATTTTCTGCTTAAAACAAAAAAATGTAAACCGGTTTTTTTTTTGCCAAAGCAACCCACAAGCTAAGCAGAGATTTTGATGAGTTTTTAAAACCAATTAAAGGTATTAACAAAGTTACTACTGTAAGTGTTCTTGATTGAGTCGGTAGAAATAGGGGGAATATATGGAAATTGGCAAATGGTAAATTCCACATGACTATCAGGAAATATTTCTGTATGCAGAGATTTGCCTGTTTTTGGAATAGCTTAATGCAGTAGAGCTAGAGACAGTGTTCAGTGTTCAATTCCAGTGTTCATTAGGCAGTACTAGATGCTCTCCTTTGTAGGTGCTGAGTGGAGATGGGCTGAATGGCCTCTTTGTGCATCATCAATGTTTCCAAGCACGCGTTCAGAAGCCTGCTAGTGAATTATAGCCTACTAATGAATCAGGACACATTTACAACTACTGACAATGTAGCCTAATATGACCATATAACCTCTAGCTAACAATAACTTTTGTTATAACTAACTTTGTTATAACTGCTGGGCCATCATAATGTTTCAACAGGATAGTTTACTGGTGCATCATAATAAGTGAAGTAGAAATGGTAGCTGTTTTCCTCAAATGCAAAATATTTCCAAACCGCTCTCCTGCTGTTTTCTTCTACTAAATCTGGTTGTGGAGGCTCTGCACTTTTCATTATAGATTAATAACTTAAAATAATAACTAAATACCGCAAAGTATCTTCAGGCGGAGCACTGTCGAGTACAGCACTGTGAGTGAGAGGCTGGAGCTGGGCTTGGGAGAGGCAGGGCTGCTCCAGGTCAGCTGTGTGCGTGTTTGTGTGCATTATCCTCTAAGTGTTTGCGTGTCTCTTGCCTATTCCACTCGATAAATAGTCCTGTTTTTCGTGGAAAAAGGGCGCAGCTGGTATCAATTGTACGGCATACAGGTATTGATGTAATTTTAAAAAATTCCAAATCGATACTTATCGAAAAATCTATTTTTGACAACACGAGTTTACTGTAGTCTAGATTTCCCATAAGCTGTAGGTCACCTGCTTTCTAACAACTCAGTTACTTTTGAGGAGTCTTTTGGCCTGTATACCGCTTATCTGCTCGCATCCAGATGTAGACCAGGCCGTCCTTTTATTCCCAGGATTTATTTCCTTCTGGTCTAATTTCAGCTTTTAAAAAGTGACTGGGCTACAGGGTTCCTCGGAGAACAATGGCCCTCTCCCTCTTCCTGTTATTTCACCTGGTTTCAAACATTCGGTCATATCCCAGTCTTGCTTCTGTGGTGAGCTTAATAAATCACACAAACTGAATTGCAGATGTGCCGTCCAGTTAATTGTAACATTGTGTTATGTGTGATGTTTTGAATACCTTTACTCAGTGGGGGTTAAATTGGTATGCCAACACCTAGTGGTTTTCTATTGTGTGGGTGCTAAGCTTGGCAAAGCAGAGTTTCTTTTTATTTCCAGCTGCCTTTTGTACCAAAAGCTAAAAATGCCGTATCGGTTTACAGATGGCTGGTTAGTGTTTTCTTGGATGGCACAAATGGACAGTGTTGTCAAAAACATAATTATAGTTGTTAGTCTAATTTATAGCTAGGCATTTTTGATATCGGTGAAAGTACCCAGCATTTTAAAAATGTCACCCTATCTTTTACAGAAAAGAAGGATCATGTCGCAGGCAGCGGTGTTTTGCGGACATGGACTGAATTAATAAGTTTTTTTGCGGAAGACTTCCTGCTAGTGTTGTATCTGCTACCTCTGCATTACCCTCGTGTAGAACAGTCAGATCTCTGTAAACAGTCTCACTGTCCCTTATCCTGTGAGCACTTATTGATATAAACACTGGAACATGAACTCTTGCCCGGTGTGGCATTTATGCTCAACGTTGTGTAAACGTTTGTTCAGCGTTAAATGGAGACTACAGTCGACACATTGGCAGATAGAAACGGCAGCCTTCTCAGCCTCAGATTCCCAGCAATGTAGCCGATATAAATCAGTGAAAGCCAAAGGCGTATACTGCTCCGTTTAGTCATGGGTACAGCTGACTGTGCTCAGGGCTGGCAGTCTACTAACCTGTGAAATTTGATCAGAGATCAAGCTCCTTCTAATCTTATGACAGTTAAGGTACAATAAATCAAACTTAGAAAAATACAGGTGGTGCCAAAAAAAAGAATGTATTCAGTACTGGTAGTCATTTATTTTCTCTATTTCTCTGTTCAGATGCACCTGGAGTTGGCCAGTTTCTTTAAAATACCTGTTAAAGCAAGCATGTGACAGCTCTTCTGATGGCTTAACTTAAACTTGTGGCCCAAATTGATAGTTAATTTTTTTCAGTTTTATTGTATTTTCTTGATAGGCCCAGAAAGTGATGAAGTGACATTCAATGTCTTTACAAGGGCTTTGTATTGGGGCGTTCAGGGGTTTGTGAAAATGCACTTGCTGTACAAACAGCCAAAGGAGCCTGTTCAGAAATCTCATGCCTCCAGAGAAGTATGTGTGTATTTTACCTGATTATTCTTCAAAAATTGTTTCAAATATTTTCTGTTGAAACCATTTTCTTTGGCAACCTGACACTGCTGTGCTCAAGGAAATTGTGGCACAGCTTCCTATATCAACATACACACATCCATGGGAGTGGAGAGCTAGCACTGTTTGAGAACTGAGAAGTAATGAACTATTGCCATGATATTAAAACTGATACTATGTTTATAATTTTGAATAAACGCTACAAAAGTAATCTATTCATATGTACAACATCTGAAAGCATAACACTGCTGTACGAGCTGCCTGTTGGAGTTACCTGAAACCTATTCCCTGCTTCAAACCATGATGCATGAATGACCCAAAACCTGCCATTGTAAAGCTGATTGATCCTTTGAAACTTTTGTAAGTATCAGAAATATCCTCAATTGCACATAGAAATGGAAAATTTCTAGAAAGGTCTGGGCCAAATGAAAACTCCCCAAAAATAGCAAAAAACCCTAGAAAGTGAGCTTTAAGTTGGGTGCAATAATGCAGATAACTGAAGACAGTCGAACATGGTCAGCATCACACACATCACACAGAACTTAAACATCCATTACTGTGGACCTTGTTCCTTTGCAGAAATAGATTATGTGTTCCCTGTTGCCACTTCAGACTTGTATTGCTGCTAAAAAAAATAGATTGATTCTGTTTATTGTCTTTCTTTCAGTGATGTGCATTTAAAATATTTTGAGTCAAATCCTTCTGGAATGTACATTTTGCCGTCATTGTGAAGGCTATGAATTGAAGTGGATTCTTCACGCTTGTACTTGGCGCGTTGTGTCTATTGTGATAATATGACGGTAGAATGCATTTATTCAATTTCACAGAATCATTTCTGCAGTTTTTTGAGGTAGTTCTTCATGAATATTAAGGAACGATTTTTCTTTTTTTGTTTAACAAGAATTCAAATTCTGTTTCGGTTAATCAGTCAGTGACCTCAGTCCAATATTCAAACAATTGAATATTCAGTCCCATGCCTGCTTGCAGAATACATGTTCCTGATGGTGATTTCATTATGTAGTCCTAACCTGTGATTTGGAAATCGCTGATTAGTAAATGGTATACAGATATGATTATTGAAGCTTCATTAGTAGCAATTTATTCCCTGCTTCTAAATGCTAAACTTTAATTAAACAGCCCTGCGGTACCCCAGCCTCTTGCATCTTCTCAGGCACATAGACGGTCTCTCCAAATCTCTTAGCATCTGTGCAGTTCATGCACCAGATACTGTCCCCCTCGTCCTTAATCAGCGATCCTGATGTAGGAGCTCTCGTTCATCAGGGCGCGAGGTGCAGATTTGTCTTCTCCCTCCCGTATGTTCACCGCAGACAAAAGGCCACTCTGATGCAAGTTTCTTCGGTACCAGGGAGCTGCGATATTGATGTCGATTCTGGGGCAGAATGGTTCTTTTCAGTATTTATTTCCTGGGCTACTGAAACACCGGTTGGGAACCAACAGTGCTGCCCCGGTCCAGATATATCACTCACCTCCAAAGTCAGCGTCAGAATGAAACGAGCGTACTTTTTATTTTATTTTCCCTCCATCAACTTTTGCATGCAGGCTGCAGACCTTTGTGGGTTTTCATGCAGGAACAACAAAAAGAAGGTTTGATAGACTGTAACCTGGCTTAATGGGTTGTGTTGACAGGCACTTTATTTTTAAAACCTTGGGGACCGGCGGAGCAGGGGGCATCAGCGAGAGTTACTGTAAACCAAATGGCAGACGACGGTATCGATCCCCGGCCCTCGCGGTTCAGCCGTGGCCGCTTGTTTTAACTCTGAATGAATACGCTATCTCATCCCCACACCTTTTTATGGGCCTTTTCCTCGAGCTGCTACGCTGAGATCCCAGGTTAAGATTGGAGTCATTCATCATTCCAAATGGGAGAGGGCGGGGGGGGATGTGCGGTCCAAATCCCAATAAATTTTTTTTAAAAAGCACTACGGGAAATAAATGCGTTGCGAAATATCTGCGGGTTGAGATTTACGAACCCTCGCATCAACGCCTTAACCAGTTGATCGAAGCACAAGTGATTAATGTGCATTACGGAGTCTGTGTTCATTTCTTTGTTGACTCTTATGATTAGATAACTGCTCTTATGGATTGCGGTTATTACCGCGTTTGTGCTGTGCGGTTGTGCTGCTGGTTGCTTAGTTGAATACACTGGAGCATAGCATTACCTTTCCTGCATGCTGTCTGAAAGCATGTTAAAGAAACGGATTGGGTCGTAGCAGCGTTTCATCATTTGGTCAGGCTTATTTTCAGGTTTTTCTTATTCTTTTTTTTATTTTTTATTTTTATTTATTTTTTGTTCTTGGTTCTGAAAAATGCAATCGATAAGGCTGCTGGGAATTAGCCTTTTCATTTTGTCACCTGCTGTCCCCCTTTTACCATTGCATGTTTCTTTGTGCTTTTCTGTTGACGCTGATGCATTATGGTGCGCTAATACTGCTGTTACGGTGCACTAATACTGGTGTGTGTTTGTGTGCGTTTCTTACCCAACTCCCTGAGTGTATGTTTCCTGGCCCAAGCAGTGATGAAAGGATGGGGCCCCTCGCTGCCTGGGTAACAGACAGTGAAGGTGGACACTTGAGTGTCACAGGGCTCTGTCGGATAAACTCGTACCGGTAGACGAGCCAGCGTTCACTTTGCTTTCTGTCTATAAACTGTGAGTGCAATGCTACAGAATACAAAGTAAGCTGTAAAAAAAAACAAAAAAAAAACAGGATGTGTAAAAGTGACATTTAAAAGCAGATGAAATGTTCGAGAGGTTGACTGCCCAGGCTTTTTGTGTCCTATAATTTAATGTGGGCTGATATGTAATTGCAGATGGGTAACATTAATTACATAGATTGGCCATCGTTTGCCGTCTGCAAAAAGGTGTTCGTCTTTTTTGTAACTTATTCATTAATTTTTTTGTATAAGATTTTGTAATTTAAACAAATTGCTTATTAAATTGGATCCTGACGATACTTTGGATGGGAAGGGATTGTAACCGTTTGCTGCCTGAATGTGTGGAATTGAAAAATGCAGCATGTTGGGTTGTGCTCTCTGGCTGTAAAGACCATCTTATCAGATATAGGAGACTTCATGCATTTAGGATATGTAAGCTTCAGGATGTTTTCAGAGTGTACAAATGTCTCTGTACCATGAGGCAACTAAATATTTTTGCATGTATGAATGGCGTTCCTTGTAAACCCTTTCCAGAACTGTGTTCCAGTGCTTTGCACTCTTACTCTGTGGTACATGGTAATGGCCCTCTCATATGGTATCAATGTATCTTATCTCATGCTAAATGCAGGAGAGTTGGCAGTGTTATTTTTGTCTTGTTGCCTAATTTTCATTCTTGTCTTAATTTGACTAACCAATCGTCAGTTATTTTTCTTTGTGTGTAATTCATCTTAAATGTTTTTCAAGGCATTGTGGAATGCTTTCCCCCTTCAAAACCAGACATCCAAATGTAATTTAATGCAGAGCTAACCTGCATGGCAGATTTTAGCAAGATGCTTAACCTGCGTTGCTTCAGTATATCCAGCTGTGTAAATGGGTACTATGTAAAAATGAGTTGTGTAAGTCTCTCTGAATGAGTGCATGTAATATCTGCTAAATGCACGTAATGTAGCCAGCGTCTGCACTCGATTTCTATGTAATGTATACATTATAAGGAATAAACAAAATCAAAACGTATAAGGGCTTTTTCACGCAAAAAAACCCCAAAAACATTTAATTATTTTCATATCATTTGAAGCATTAAAGGCCTGTAAATTGCCGACAAGCAATTGGGAATTTAATGTGTTTAATGCATTAACATGCATCTTCAATAATACGTTTGGCTAATCTGATGATTAAAAATCTGTGTCACATTTTAAGGGACTCTGAAATGAGTTTGTCTGTCCCATTTAAATTGAGTGTTTGGTGCTGGGGATGAATGCTATGGGAAGCAGACGTAACATTTATTCATTTCTGGCGAGATGCCTCGCTAAACAAGTAGCGATATCAGCAGCCTGCTCATAGGTCTGGGGGAATTTTTTAATAACGGAATGCCCACAAGGAGCAGGCCTCCGGGGGGAGGAACCTTCAGGGAGCTAAGATGCCACTGAATTTGAGGATCAAGGGATGTTCCTTTATATTAAGAAATGGCCACACAAAGAGGCGCTCACAAGCTGCAGTTGGCAGTTTCTTCCACTATTGGATTTTTCACTAATGTATTCCAAGGCTGTGCAGTTCAGTTTGCCATAAGCAAGCTGCTAGTAATCATGATTTGTAACATATATGCATTGCTAGCGCTATTGATAAGAAGTGTTGATGCTGGTGTCAATATCCACAGTCTTAATCATACTCAGTCTTGGTGCAGAGAATGGTGTGAGATGTATATTCACTGTGTAGAATGCTAATTAGAATTTGCTTTGATTTATGATGCTCATTGTGCAGATCTTTACTGTAGTGTGTGTGTTTGTGTGTGTGTGTGTGTGTGTGTGTGTGACAGAGACTGAGCCTGAGCCTGCACACATGCCGGCGTGACAGAAAGACAATATGAGATTACCTTTCTCTTGCCCTGTAGTTATCACTGGGCACTAAATAGGCCTAATATGACGTGGCAGTGCAGTGCAGGGCTGCAGGTTGCGATGGTATCGCCGAGCCCCAAAGAGTAACCCTCCCGCTACCAGCTCCCCATCTCCCATCTGGCCTCTATCTCCACCCTGCCACAGATCAGCAGCGATATCACCAGACCCTGTCCGCTGGAGACGAGCGCCGCTGGTCTGTAGCGCTCGTTAACGCCGTCACACAGCTGCAAGCTCCTACATCCAGACCGATTCCATCCCTGCCTGTAAATGTACTAGGGCACTCCTCTAATTGCAACCTTATATTTTAATCTCTGTCCATCTAGCACACAGACTTTGGGCTGTTGATTTTTTAAATGAAGGCAGGCAGGCAGGCAGGCAGGCAGCCTGAGAGGTTGAGTCGTGCAAGTAAAGCATTGATGAAGAGGAAGGCTTTGCTTACTGTTTTAATTATGTCTGCGGTATTTATTGAATTTTTGGGCGCCGACGGGATTGTTGCTACGAAAGGACAGTTTCCGTTTGGTATTTGAGATTCAGCAGACGGCAGCCAGGAATTTGCAATACTTACGCAGAACAAACCGTAGTGAAATATCAAGGTTTCTGCTCGGATGGGTAAACAACTCGGGCTGAAAAGGCACAAACCACCTGCAAATATTTAGATCTTTCTTCAGTGTGATTGAACGTCTGAGCCTCTAAAGGCCGCCCCCTCCACCGCTGAAACTCTTGACGGTGGGGTTGCCGGTTTGGCGTTGTGAGTGACTGCTGACCTTTAGTAACGCGAGAGCGCAGAGCCCTGCGAGGACCGTAATCTCCGGTCTGGCCGGCTCTATTCTCTCCTGTTAAAGTTTAATCACCGGTGCATTGTTTGGCTCTGCCTGGCTCTCGGAGGGAGCAGTCAGTGGCCACAGTCTGCGCAGCAGGAGTCAGGCCTGGGTTTCACACTTACGGCAGTGGCGGATTGATATCCACGCGATCGCTATTTTTTAGGGGTGGGACGATTCAATCCCATCACGATTCGATTCGTTTCCGATTCTTTAGGCAAAGGTTCGATGCACCATAATATCTTACGTTTGACCACGATTCGATTCGGTTCGATTAATTTAGATACTTTAAATAGGTATGCTAATGTGATTTGATACCGATACATTCAGCAGTAATTAAATATTCAATTAGAGCCTTACACCAAATTCACAGCATTATGTTTATTGTTAAGGCATGCCATACATTTTGCAGCTGTCTGCAGCAAATAATGCAGCAATAAACATGACTAACAGTGTATTTTCTAAAGTTGCCCTATTTAGGTTATTGTTTTTCAAACAGTGTCAGACATGGTGCCCTAATACATTTCCTTTATTTACAAAATGAAAATGGCTAAATGTATAACAATTACTAAACTGGGCCAAGAAAAATGAAATAGCCTATAGGTTAGTGTCATGCATAGTACTTTCCTAAATCTTAGTACGATCTAGAACTTCGGTGGAGCAAGATGCCCATCCATCCGTAGTTAAAGCTACTCTCGTAGCGTTTTGCAAGGACAGTCGAACAGTTTTCTTCACCTCTTCATACAGAGCAGGTATACATTTTTCACTCAAGTATTTTCTGCATGGTATGGTGTATCTAGGTTCCACGACATTCATTTTGTGAATCGGACAGTTAACGTAGTAATAATTAATTGAACGTAAGACATTGGAAATAGTCTTACTATTTTTGTTTTTTGTCTCTAATGTCTACTAGATTTTGAATAGAAAATGGTTTAAATTTAAATATCAGAAAGCACTTTACAATTAACTGTCTGGACACGGTATGTGTATAAAAACGAATAAAAACAATTATACAAAAAAATAGAACTGTTTGGCCATTTCTCCAGGAAACTCATCAATGACTCCCGAGTTTAACTTGCTTACCAGCTTGCTAACGCGCTTGCTGTGCTTCACGTCAATTGTGTATCGTCGGCTCAAATGGTTTATCATGTTTGTGGTGTTGCCTGTGTATCTGATTTCTACTTGGCAGATCTTGCATATTGCAGCGGTTTTGTCAAGTACACCCTCCTTCTTTCTAAACCCGAAATGCTTCCATACCACTGTCTGTTCGGAACATCGCAAATTCTGAGTTTCTGTCTCTTTTGTCGCACTCAGCGAGCACGCAGCTAGCCATTTCGCTCAGATCTGTCCGTCTCATAGTCGCTACTTTCAACTCACGCTTACGTTGGGGTTGGAGCAGAAACATGGATTTAAGCTGGTCAAAAGAGTTTTAAAAGTAATCGTGTCTCAGAAATATATATTTTAAATAATTTTTGAATAAATGAATACGTGTACATTCATTTAAAATGCGATATTAATCGATGCTTATCGATTCGAATCTTGCAGATCGATGCAGTTGTATTTACACATTCGGATCGATGCATCGCGATGCACCGGTGCATTGTCCCACCCCTACTATTTTTCCCCCCATCCCTCCCTGACCTGGTGAAATACTGTTATTGGCTATAGAGAGTCCTTGGTGTCTTTCCTCTTTTCTTTAACAAAGAGAAAACTCGCCCTCATTAATCGTCAACCTCATCAGCTCACCTTAGTGCTCCCTGAAACCCTGCCAACCCTCTGATGGCATACATTCCCACCCCCCCCCATAAATGTCAAAATGATTTATCCCTTATTGGTCTGCTTGGAGCCTATCAATGACTTCATTAAAATTGGTAAAAATTGGTTCTGAGGAGGGCTTCAGACCAGATATAAAGTGACCAGTTACTTTTCTCATCTGCACTTTGCTTGAAAGGTATTCCTTTCACTTCTTACAATATTAGTGAGGCAGTCCATCAAATGGTTTCTGCTGTCTTGTGTTGTCCTAAGGGGCTTTTCCACCGTCAGAACCTATGACGGGGAGAACAGGAACCAAAACATGAAAACCGTGGATCAAAAAGCTTTGTTTCTCTGTTTTCTTTCTAAAGAACTACTCTCTTACAACTTCAGCCTCAGCCGATCTTGGAAGATTGACACATTATCAAATTTGAACAAGATGGCAGAACATGGTAGGTATGATCTAGTTAATTTATGGAGAACTGTGTTCTGCCATTAAAATCTTCACTTGTTGAAATCTGCATGTACCCTCTGTTGCCATAGTGGGTCCAGTCCATTGATAGGCCGGCCCTCCGCCCTCTGTTCTTGAGGGAACAAATCTACTTGATATTGCTACTTGATATTGCTGTTCTTAAGCAATGTTCGCTAGTTATCCATATTTGTTAATATACTGTTCTATAGCGTTATTAGTTTACTGGCTACATGTTCTAATGTAGTTGATATTTTTTGCGATATTGCTGTCAACTATTGATATTTGTTAATGGTATTTGTCGGCTAGGTACACGGCTAACACGTTAGTTGGCTGTCTACCTACCTAGTTAGTTACAGTACAAGGATCCCTCGTTGCAAGAAAACAATCATCCATCCATAACATCCATCTGACTTCACACGTGGCATTGTTCCTGATCTTGAAATAGAAGAGGCGGCAATCTTCAGAAAGCTTAAGTGGATCATTTATCTCAAAATGTTTTAATTTATTTTTCTTGATTAACATGCACCTCAATCCATTAGTTACTATTCCCAAAGCTTTTCCTTAATTGTTTCTCATGCTGTAGCACTCTCTTCATTCATTGCCATCTAAGAGAATATTGGGTAAACGCCAAATTCTAAGACCGAATTCAATTGAGTAAAATCTGTGTGCTTACTATTTCACTTTTGAAGAGGTAGGCTAACATTCAGATATGTGGATCTGTAGATGGAGCAATGAAAAAATGGTTTACAATCTTGTGATGTAAGGAAAAATAATTAGAAGAATTGGAAATACCTAGTGGTAATCTAGTATTCAGCCAATTAATTAAAATATATCGAAAAAGGTTGAGAGCAATGATTCCTTTTAAGGTAAGATTTCTACCTCCCCTATTCCAATCACGGGTCAATGGTAGTGTAAAATTAATAGAAACTGAGTTAAAACATTCAAGTCTAGAGCTATCACTTGGTTATGCTAAAAAATCATGATGACTTGTGGATTCCCTAGAGCACTATTGTCTTTGTAACGTGGACAACGGGTGGAATCATGGAATACAGTTGGCTAATTAACTAGGAATTCTGTAATTAGCATGGAATCTGGCAAACCTGGAAAATACAAGTGCAGTTAATTGAAATGCATTTCATTGAAAGGGACGCATTACATGAAACGATATGATGTTTTCTTCTATTTTTTTTATTTTACCTTTATTTTAGCAGGCAGTTCAATTAAGATCGGGGGAATCTTTTTTACAATGATGATGTTCTCAAACACAAGACGTAAGGACACAATCCACAGATGTCTGCAAAGCACTCTCAATGGGTGAAAATCCTAACATCTGCCACTGAGCTGATTCCAGCCATAGCAACATGTCCAACCAACTAACGGCCTGCTGTGACCGATGCAGAGCCCTCAAAAAAGCTGAATGCTATCTGTCCCATGGTTTCCCGAGTCTATTAATGTGACTGTTAATTTGGTTATTATTCATTGGATTGTGGTCATTAAATTGCTTTTGGAAGCTGCAGTGGAGCTCTTTCTAACCTGATTTTGAACTACGAATTGCAATCATGCATTCAAGACAGACCTTTCCAAATGTGAACACATCCCGTCCCTGCTTTTCCCTGTTTACACAGCTGCAGCTCTGTTTAGCAGCTTTCCAGTTTCAATTGCGCGTCATAGACGTCAGCAGTAAGGTTTTTTTTTTGTTTGTTTGTTTTTTTTTCAAAATAAAAGCGTATCATATAAGTCTTATGATGAGCAGGACATCCAAAATCAGGAAAACTAAAATGGAGAAATCTTAAAATCAGGAGAGAAAAATATATTAAATATATATATTTCTACTCCCTCCACCTCTCTTCAAGAGTGTATACCAGGGTATGAAATTAATAAAAAGTATGGCCAGAGTGGCTGATTCTAAAAATCACTAGCCATTTTCAACATTTGTGTTGTATCCTCTCCGGTGAAGTTTTCAAGCTGGGTTTGCAAGGGCAGTTCATTTAGCAGATTGGGATGTAGCTTAGGTGTTCCGGTAAACTCCCTTAGTCCTGATGTCCCATTTTATTATGGGAGTGAGCAGGGCCTTAATCCACCGGCTGACCTAATCCATGCCCCGCTGAGCTCAAGAAAGGACAGTGGCAATCAGCCCTAAGTTTCATTAGTTGAAAATGTGCACGTGTGGCCCTGAGCCAAGAGAAACAAATGGCTTAACATGATCAGCAGAGCAGGAGCAAATATGTACTGAACAAACCGAAGGAGAAAAATTATACCCTTGGCATTAGTCTCTGAAATCTCGCACTTGCTAGCTAGCTGGCAACCTGTAGGTCACAATCTTTATCGCTCCATTGGTCATGAGTTAACTTGACAAGGTAGCTAGCGAGCATACTCACCTCACTTGCTAGCACCTATACCTAGTTAGCTAAAGTTTAACCACTGTATATTCTGCCTTGACTACCTGGACTCTACGAAACTTGCATATCACGGCTAAAAAAATAATTAAAAAAACTAAACATGGTGATATTTACTAAACATGGTCATATGATTGCATGTATCGTAACCTTTATATATAATGATGTGTATATGTGCATAATCGTGATTTTATTACCATTTTATTAAATACCATACTGTTTGTATTCTGTCTGCATGTGTATTCTGTTTTTTATTGTTACCTCCGGGACAACAGAAATAGGTTACTTCTTGATAGCTAATTCTGGGACAGTCAAATGGCTGTGCCGTGTCTCTATAGAATAATCCCATCCATTATGTAATTTAAGTTTTATTTCTTGCTTATACATGTTAAGTATATAATCTACAACCTTGAAACTCGATGATGCAATTGGGTATTGAGTCATATTAATACATTTTGTTAAAATGTTATGTGCCATTGAATCTGTTGAATTGGGCCATAGCCCCTTTATCTTGTTGATTTACAAGAACAGGGGCAGTTAATTTGTATTGAAAACCAGTCCTCATAGCGCGTATATCAACAGCAGTAAAGGGTGAAATCGCCTAGGAAGTGTTTCAGCCGATGGACTGTCGGCCTGCCCCGGTGTTTGCCGTATCAGGACAGTGTAAATACTCCTTTCTAAGTGCAATAAAGTGTGAGGCCTTGCAGCAAATGAATCCTGGACGGGTGGTGAGAGGCAGAGTAATGCGACGTGAGCAGTAAGTGAGCATGAATAGCTGGCCAACTGGGGCAGGAAATCAACGGGCACATGCATTAGAGCTCGTTAGAGTTCTGCTGAGAGGCCAACCGCGTGCCTTTACTACCTCCCGGCTCCTGGTGCAGCGTACAGGAGTGAGCGCCGTCCAACGAAGCTGATAAACTCGTTAAACTCGATACATTTAATACTTTAATCTTTTCTTTTTTTTTTCTTTTTTTTTTTTATCTTTACAAATTCTGATTAGGCAGTTGGGCCAACTTTGTGTGTATTTCATACAGGGAAACCACCAATGAGAATAAAAACATTCTCTGAACACACCGGGCAGCTTTTAACCAAAGGTTGTACATAGAATCTGCCAGTAATGAATTGCCCGTAATTGCTCATTTAAAAACTATGCGTATAGCCTAAGTCACATTCACATAAGCTCCATCTAGTGTACAAAAATGATTGATGAAATAACTGATGTTTGATGCTTTAGCACGTTTTTTAAATTGTTTATATGCTCTGTGCTTGTTGTACTCTACAAGCTTAAACAAGTTTAATGTCGCGATTCACTATTAAGTGTGATGCTGCAACTGAGTTAAAGGGGTTTCCAGCATACAGCAATATTTGCTTGACCATTAACTAGCCACAGAACGAACTCATCATGGATTGGTTACACAGCATTTATTTTTATTTTTATTTTTTTCTTAAAAAGCTTCAGCTATCATCTTTCTGTCTACTTAAATAGCTCACCTTCTGAATCGCAGGATTTTACCTGGGTCTACAAGCCTGAGCCCTGGGGAACTAAAGCACAGGCTTTCACCTTGGTCTACAAGCCTGAGCCCTGGGGAACTAAAGCACAGGTTTTCACCTTGGTCTACAAGCCTGAGCCCTGGGGAACTAAAGCACAGGTTTTCACCTTGGTCTACAAGCCTGAGCCCTGGGGAACTAAAGCGCAGGCTTTCACCTTGGTCTACAAGCCTGAGTCCTGGGGATCTAAAGCGCAGGCTTTCTTGACTGGAGCTCAGGAAGCCTCAGTTTATTTCCACTGCCGTAGCCATAGCCACAGCCATAGTCAACTACACCTTTAAAGTGGAAATAAATTAAAGAAGCCACTTGAGGAAGGTTTACAAGCATCTGTAAAGGTGCCACTGTAAAACTATAATTAATACAATTTGTCCAATTATCAGTCAAGTGTTTAATAATTTAGCAAATTCATGTGTCGGTAAATGATTGGCATTCCTAGTTGACCCGTTGACTTGTTTCTGTATTGCTTTGAAAAATGTTTCCGCATGTTTTTTTATAGAAATGCTTCCGGTTGGCAACATACAGATATTGAGAAGCCACTGAACTGGTGTAGTTTCACGTTTCTTTTTCGAATGCAAAATTGAAAGCGCAAAATTCAAATGCAGAATGTTATTGCGCGTCCTTGCTTTGTTGAGCGGTTGCGTACAGGAACTGCGGATCTATTATACAGTGTATACCGAGTCAGGGGTCAGGGGTCAGCAAGGGCTGCTTGGAACTAGGCTGCCTTTCATGTCTTCAGCAGACTTTTGTAACTTCATATTATCCTATTCAACAGACATGGACCAAGACCAGTAAATGGATCATATACTTAACACCCTGGGCATGTGCCATCAGGAAACCTACGATGTAGCAAATCCCAACCTTTTATTGTCGGGTTCTAAGACAAGCCAAAGAAGTTGCAGCACAGCATAGGAAACTAGTATCTAAAAAGTTGGTAAGCACTCTTTTAAAATTCCTTTTCATGGACAAACTCTATAAAAGATCAAATTTGGCCAGCACTGGACCTTCAATCCGTTCCAAGCTTTTTTTTAAAGCTGTGTGAATATAAGTTTGAGTAAGTATAAATTTATTAAAAAAAATTTGTATTGAGAACAAATGCATGACATGATGGAACATTTGTGCCTGGTCGTACTGCTTTACTATTGATCCGAACTGCCTATTCGTATTATCCAGGCTATGGGGATTTTAGCCAGGGTGTGGGCTACCTTTTTGCGTGGTTCTGTTTGGTGCGGGTTCTGGTGGGACGGTACCAAGGCTGGATGGGTGAGGTGCATGATTGTGAAGGGGCCATATTTTTGAAGGTGGGTGTGGGGAATTGGTGCCTGGCAGCCAGCAGCTGGCTTGGTGCGGCCCAGACCTGTCACCTGTCATTAGCGCCACATAATCCAGCCTGCCTCGGCCTTCAAGCTGTCACCCGCCACCCAAACCCCTCCTCCCCCCTCGGCGGACTGTGGCGGAAAGCAGAGAGGCTGAAGTGGAGAAACGGCCAAACAGTGGACCCTTTTATGAGCGGATCATTAAAAGGACATTGCTTTTGCTTAGTGGTCTGGGACACTGTTGTCCCCCAAACACAATTAACTTTCACCCCCCCCCCCCCCCACCATCTCTCGCTCACACCGCTCCAAAATAAAACATTTCAGGGACTTATTCCAGGGATGTGGATTTGGTGTCCTTTTCAGTGGACAGGCTTTAGCTGTGCTTTTGTGCTTATGGAAGCTTTCATTGCACTGAATGTACTGTGTTAAGCCTGTCTGGAGACGATGGTGTGAGTGTAATACCCCTTTGTCAGTGACTGAACCATGTTAAAATGAGCCCATGGAGAATAGGTTCCAGGTTGGATCTGGCTGGTGGTCCTGTGCAATACCTGGGCTTTATTCGATGCATTTGAATAGGAGACCTACATAGACATGGAAGCAGCAGGAAGTAGTGTTTGTTTTATGAGTTGTAAAGTGAGCGGAGTCTTGTTTTAGAATGACAGTGGATTTGTGACTCGTTTAGTTTTGTTGGGGAAAAGGAGTTGTTTTTGAGCAATTGACTCAAACCGCAGAAGCTGCCTCAGTCTTTTTCCGTTTAGCTGCCTTTTCTCCTTCTTTGATCGTATCAAATCTAAACGCTGACTCGCCCGTCGCCTCAGACACACCCAATGCAGATGGCAAATCCTCTCTGGGCTCCGTCCAAAAGCCCCGCGAGGAACGGCGGAGCTCGCATCCGGTCCGGGATCGTCCCGCTCGGCCCGCGTCTCTTAAGCGCAGAGTGCCTGTTCACACGACTCGGGGGTACGTTTGTTTTCTAACCGAATGCGACGGGACGATCAGCTAATGCGATTTGCCTGGCAGCGTGACCGACGCAGGTCTGAAATTTGCGGGGCGCGTAGCCGGAGCCTGCATCACTCCGCTGCTGCGGACAGCTTCAGAGGCCAGCAAGCGCACCGGTCTATAGGAGCGGGCAGTGATTTATTAGCGCGGCGAAAAAAAAGCCTGAGATTAAACAGACTCTACACTGAAACTCAGCGCGGGCCTCCCAGGAGGCCGTGGGCCGGGCGAGGGGCAGGGGAGGCGGACTGTTGGTGTTGGAGCTGGGAGAGGAAACGGAGGATGTGTTATCGTTGCCTGACTCATTAAAGACGTGATTTCTGTGGGTAGTCCGTGATGGTAACGTAGCCTATTTATCAAGCCAGATAAGACCGTAGACTTCCGGAAGTTTTTTTAAATTTTTTTTGTGCATCACTTCTTTTTTGAGGAGTATTATGTAGTGTGACTGAAACTATTAATTCCCTCTAACACACATTTGCTTGGTTTGTGTGTATTACTGACAAAAACGCTGTTTTCCTGAAGTGCGTCTTTCCTGTCAATGGCGAGTTCTATTTCACTTCAGTGTTTGTGAAATGCTGTGGGCTTCATTGAGCTGAAGAACACAGAAAACGGAGGCGTAAAAACCCACATTCCTATTTCAGGCTTCCGTGCGTGAAATCTGCAATCGACCACCTTTTGTTTTTGTGAATGGGGAAAATTGGGTCACGACTGCGGCCCGAGTAATAAAATCCGCAGTAGCGCAAATTGTTTTTTTGATTCCACGGCCCAGCCAGGTTTGTGTTCATAGAGGGGCTGAGAGTCGTGAGCGGAAATGGGCGTGCTGATGCGTCTCTGTCATATCTGTTGGCGCTGACCTCACGTCACCTCCCCTGTCCGAGGGGAGCGTTTCACGCACACAGGGAACACATTCATTAAAGAGCGCCCATGAAAGGCTCCTTCTCGCACGGTCAGAGCGAGACCCGTCTCCGCTAAATGAGACCAGCCCTAATATGGGAAGGCGTTGATAGAACTGGGGCGAGGGGCGAGATATTAGTTTCCATGGCGGGCGGATGGGGAGGAACGAAGGGCCCGGAGCAGAGAGAGACAAAGGAAGGGCTATCCTCTGAACTCAAATTAGCGTGAACAAAAGGCACCTCTCCAGAAGAGGGCCTCTGTCTTGTCCTACAAAGGCCCCTCACCGCCGCTGTTTAGTCGATTGTCTTTTTTCCTCAAATTGCATCTGACTCCCGCCGGCTCCCGCAGCCGCGTCTGGCCTCGCGCCGGTCTCGCGCTCGCGCGCCTGTCTCGCGTTCGCGCGCCTGTCACAGAAGCCCTGCTCGTTCTGTCATCGGGCCAAGTCTCGGCGTAGAACTCTGAGCGAGATAAAAGCTTTTCACTGCCTCACCAGCCTTCCCACGACCCCCCGTCTCTCAGTCAATTACTGATGTAGCATCTCACCCCTCCAAAAGCACGTTTATCTATTTATTTATTCCATCAGTCACGTTGATGGACTCATCTCCTGTATTGTGCTGAAATTAGGCTGTCTCACTGATATGCATACTGTTTACCAGTCACCTGGTGTTTCTAAGTGACAAGAATCAGGTTGTTTATCAACAGATTGAAAGCTACAAGATTCTTTTTTTTTTTATTGTTTTGGATGACATTTTTTTTTGGAGAGGTGGCATCGTCCAGGATTTCATTTGAAACGATTTAGTCTCAGGTCGGGCTGGGTGGTAAACCGTTATAATTGTAGAATGTTTTTTATTTTTTTTAAAGGCAGGTACATTGGCTTTCTTTTTGTCTTTGTTCTGTGATGAGACCTGATGCAGTAGTTAACCTTAACTTCAGAGGCCATATGCAATGCTTCCAGACAAAATGGCTTCTGAAGTTCAATGAGGTTCTTTACCACAGCAGGTACGATTCAAGACAAAAGAGACTAAATAAAGCAGATACAAGATGGTGGTGGTGATTGCTGTTTTTCTAGTCTCAGGACAAAGCTGTGGTTTACCCATTAGAAGTCCTTTGAAGGAGTCGAGTAATAGCTGGTGTTAATGGCTTCTCCAACTATCTTTCTGCTCCGTGTTATTTAGATTATTGGCTGTCTCTTTACTTTAAAGTGATTGGGAAGACATTATTTGTTGCCTGATCTAACCCATACAAATGCATACGATGAGGAGGAGAACACCTCCATGCAGAAGGATGCATTACCAGATTTGTTTAATGACTGGAACATATATAATTACTACATTTTTGTCATTCTGGCACGCTGTGTAGGTTATGAAAGTAATATTAAAGCTTCATTACTGTAATTGTTTGAATCCGTTTTGTCATATTGCGTTCTCCTTAAGGATAATGAAGCATAGCTCGCGGGAGCTTTTCCGCTGGGTTTGGGTTTCAGGAACATTTTTACCAAAGCTGGAACTCAAAACATTTTAAGTAAGATTTATCGTTTTCTCCGATGGGAAATTAAGCGACGGCGTGGGACACTTGCGCCCGTCGACTCAGCATGCGGCCGCGCCTTCCCACTCTGCGCTCTTTAACACCCCATCAGCAGATTTCTCCCGGCTTTTAAGCGGCGCTGGTACATTAGCCCGGTCCCTGGTGCCGTATGGGTGACTTCAGAAACAAAGTCGATTGTCGGTTTATCATTGGGGGATTTTTCCCTCCCTTTTCTAAAGATAGCTCGGAGAGTAAAGTCGATCCAGCTTTGTTGGTCGGCTTTTTCTTTGTACTTTCTGTGGCCATTAATCTTTTAATTGACCCTAATTGGGCGAATTTGGTCATTATTCAAGGATTAGCATGCGGTAAATGAGAATCAATCCTCTGACAGTTTGACAGTAGCGCTAATCTGTGCGAAGCTGACAAGATTTTGCCTGTTGCAGAATTTTTTTTTTTTGCTGTGAATTTTTTTTTTTTTACACGGCTGGCTACTTTACATTCAAGTCGCAGATTTCAGGGACTGGCCATTCGAATGCACGGTATGTTGCAATAGTATTCAGTAAAGTCAAAGCGCGCGTACGGCGTTCATAGTACATGCGACGCTGCTGTTGAAACTGAAGTCCAGCTGTCTGCTTTTTCTCTTTTTTTGTGTCTGTGCGGCGACGGCGAAGCCTGGCGGTAACCCAAGCCGGCTGCAGCCGCGGCGCACGTCCTCCGGAGGCTCCCACAAACGCAGCGATTGAGCGCGGGCCGAGGAGGGGGCGGCACAGAGGTGTACGCAGGGGTCCCCAGACATCTGCTCGAAATTTATCGGTGCCCGCCAGCCAACATTTCCTGAGGGGCGAACAGAGAAAATGCATGCATCTCTGTTAGTGCGAAGTTTGGAAGTAAGCCTTCCAATAGCAAGAAGCAGAAAAAGGGTAAAAAAGAGTCTCTCTCTGGCTGCTCCGGTGAAGGGGAGGCTGCCCTGAGCTACCCCTGAGCATTTTTGGCAGCGAAAGATTGAGCTATAAAACCGAACATAAAAGTCAGGATGTAGGAATAGCTTCTCTTAAGGGGTTTTTAGGTCTTTTTCAATCGGAACACTGCTTCCCTGCAGGGCCCTTCTCTGGCTGAGAGCGCCAGCGACCAGCGGAAAGTTAATCATTGGTTCCGTTAAAGAGGAATTTGTGGTATTCGCTGGGCAGAGAGACTGAATGTCCCCCATGCTGTGTCCATCACCCTGAGTTCATTGGTCGACTCTGTTCCTTTCTTTTCGCTTAAGCTAAGCAGTGCCGTGTCTTCGCTTAACGATACCGGGTCCGTGCAGCTGCTCCAGACAAATTAAGGGACGGGTGGGGGGAAACGGGGAAAAAAAACATGGAAGGTAAAACAAGCAAGCCTACACCACTGAGTGCGCATTTAAGGTTAATTCTGTATTTGTTTGCTTGCTCGACGGGGAAGAGGCATGTATCCACAGAGCCGCCCCACGCAGGGCGTGAGTCTCGCTCATTGTGAGTGGAGATGCGCTGTGGTGCAGGCCCCGAGCGGCGGCCGCAGACACTGTACCCCTGGAACCTCGGGGGGCGACCCCGCGCGGGCTGCGCATTCATTCAGCCGCCGGCTCAAGCGCTCCCATGTTGGCTCTTTGTTTCCCGCAGGAATGGCTGGTCTGGCCCCAGTGTCTGCGGCGTGCGAGGACCAGGCCCCGAGCAGTGAGGCAGGCAGCTGAACCCCAGCAGCGCTCGGGCAGAATGACGCAGCAGGAGCGGCCCTAGCAGACCAAGCCAAGAGGAAGACGTAGAAGAGGAAGAAGAAGATGGGTGTCAATGCCTCCAGCTACCCTCATTCCTGCTCCCCTCGTATCGGGGGTAACTCACAGGCCCAGCAGACCTTCATAGGTAAGGCCCGGTCTCTGACCTCTCACCCCCATCATGTCAGTTATAGATCTTAAAAACATTTTTTAAATGATTGTTCATTGCACCTTGTTTTCATCGCCTACGTTGCTAATTTGCTGATTGCCACTGAAATATTTGCACCAAATATACCGTTAGCACTATCACGACAAGTGCACAACGTAGGCAGCACTTCAACTTCCTCTTGGTGCGACAGTATTGGTCCCAGGATTAAGAGCAGAGTTTAGCTGGCGGACGTGGGGTTATTGCCGTGGAGTTGGCATTAATGAACAGAGATTGTTGCTCTCCTGCCATGTATTAAAACCCTGCGACAAGCCCGCTGTGCTGGAAACGCTGTAGCCGTATCCATTCCCATTATATTTTTTCTGTCTTGTACAGAACAGCTCAATTATTCATCACCCATGTGTTAAGTTCCATTTTCTGACTCAAAGCCCCGATCCATCAGTCATCGTCACTCACGGGAGGGGGGGAAAAAAAGTGTTATTGATGACTGTTGTTTATGAGGCTGAAGCAGTTTTTCTTTTTTCAGGCGGTAAAGAGTTCCGTGGATATGCCGATTTCCGCTTTCCCTCTGCCAGCCTAGGTACTCTACTGACATCAGCACAGTTTTGAACTTTCCATGCTTTTTTAATTGTGTGTCTTTGAGGGGAGAGCACACTTGTACCCCTGATTTCTACACAACCGCAGTCTTGCTCGCTGTATGTTTCAAAGAGAACGCATTGCTTGTTGTCACAGTGCATGTTCAGTCATGAATTCTCAGCAGGAGGCTGCATGGCAACACACTTAACTTTTTCATCGTGTAAATGGGTGAATGACTCCACATTATTTTTTTAAATGTTGTTTTTTGGGGGGGGTTTTCCAGTTGTGGCCAATGTGTGAATTGATTTCTTGCATTGGTTTCTGCCAAGATCACTGGTCTGAAAAGACTGATAAGGATATTGCACAGGTTTTACATTTATGCAATTGGCAGGCGCTCTTATCCAGATCCGCAGATTACATTTTTACGTCCGCTGCATTTACACAGCTGGATGGTTTACTGAGGCAGCTCGGGTTGCCTTGCTGAGGGGCGCAGCGATTAGCACCCCAGCTGCAAATGGAACCCATAACCTTTGCGTTACAAGCCCAGTTGCCTATCCATTGTGCTGCACTACAGCTCATTTAGCTAGCCAAAATAAATACCACTTTCATCCCAAACATCTGCTTACGTGGCATCATCTGTCAGCTAGGCAAAAAATCGGGTTCAGGTATTGCTCAGGCATAAACACATTTTCAAATTTTACACGAGTGTATAATTACGGAACTATGAAGACTCTTCAACCTCAAAAATATATGTCTCCAAAACAAAAAATCCTGTTTTGACAAAAGCCTTTGAAATTAATATTTTAATGGTAGAATAGTACAATATGTCATTTGTGTCTGCGGTTGATTCATACTCTAATCTAGCCAAGCCAAAGACCCACAGTACATTGTTAGTTTTGCTCAGCGCTATCCTGCATTTTCCTAAGCAAATCGGAAAGCATCAGAGCATGCGCGTTTATAGAGGACGGCTTCTGGACTGGGTTTATCCAGATGGAGAGCGATCCCCGGTGTGATTACAACATGGGACGCTGTGATTCACTGAGAGGTAGCGAGAGCAGGGATGCACCCTCATTGCAGCCAACATGTGAAACTTCACACTCGCTCTTTTTCAGTCTCCCCTCTCTCAAGTGACACTTAAACTGTTCTCACTCACTCCAGATGGGGTGCATGCATGAACGAGGAAACGCATGGACTGTGCCAATGTGTGCATTAACGCCTAAATACAGATACATAAACAAGGAAGATGACGCGTAATATGCCGTCTACTAATTCACTTACAAACATATTATGTCTTAGTAAGGCTTATAATGCAAGGAAGGATGGCACTGAAGTAAAAACTAAGATTATGACATTTACAATTGTAACATTTTCACGTGGTTGCGCTCTACATTGTAAGGAACCTTTGTGAATGTGATTTCGGCAGAGAAAAGTCCCGTAGATGCCCCTTTTGTTCATCTTGTACATTTAGCTTACCTTTTTTTGCAAACGCCTCACAAGACTTTTCAATTTCTCGCATCTTAAAATGGGGAGTCAAACTCCAGTCCTGAAGGGCCGCTGCGTCTGTAGGTATTTGTGGTTTCCATTCGATCAGCAGCCAATTAAGGCCCTGAGAACAAGGTGTGTGGACGTTTTAGCCAATCAACGAATCACTGGTGCTGAAACGCCCCGAAAACCAGTAAGTACATTGGCCCTCCAGGACTGGAGTTCGACACCCCTCTCCTAAAACAAACATTTTAATTGGATCTCTAACAGTGTATTGTTAATTAACCTCTGTGACATCAGCCTGCATTTTTATAATGACATCTAATTCATGCTTCAAAAGTGAAGTTCAATTACCAGTGAAATGAGAGTTGCAGCTTTTGATTAAGAGACTGCCACAAGGCCATTAGGGAGATATAACTGGGTAATGTAGTTCTACAGTCTTAATGGTCTTGCTGGGAATGACAGGGATTGTTTTGAAGAGCTGAATTTCCTGGCACAAGCAGGTGAAAGTCACAGCCACACTTTTTAAATATGAAAGTCACCTCCTTTTCATGTTTTTCAGAATTTGTGAAAGGAGTTCATCTCAGGGTTAGACCTAGAGTAATCGTAATTAAAAAAATACAGAAAAAGTTGCTGAAAATTAATTATTATATTATTAATTACTAATTTATATGCTACCATTTTATTTTAATTTTTTTAAGGATAATAGTTCTAATTAAACAAATTGGACCCCCCCCACTGATAAGAGGGTGGAGTGCATTTCATGCCAGAGTGATCTTTCCATTGAAAGAGCTGCTTTCTGCATGGGCCTGTTAAGAAGCTGTTTGCATTGGCTTTAATCCCACAATGAGTCCCACAAGTGTCATTTAAAATCTCCTGTTTGCAAAACGGGATTAAATGCGATTTCTCCAAATGTTTGCCTGTCTAAATTGTAAATCTCGTCACGTAAAATTCTTATTTTTTCCCCCTCAGTTCTTTGTGCTAATCGTACGTTCTTCAAAATCGACAGTCTTGTTAATTGAGAGCGGCAGAGCAGCTGAACAATTTTTGATTAGACTGTTTAATTGACATTAGTCTGAATACAATGTATATCCCTAAATTCTGAAGGAGCATTTTCTCTTTTCCCCGCCCCGAGTGTATGATGGGATTTTAATTTAGATTCCAGTGTCTTGGTGCTTGCTCTCATCTTAAATAAACATCTTCAGGGCAATAAGAAAGCGATACCGTTTTGTTTTTTGTCCTAAGAGGGAAATGACCTGGCTTTCGTGTCCTGTGAATTTAAGCGTCTCACATTAAACTTGCACGACCTGGCTTTTCCTATGGTAGGCTTAGCGCTGTGTTGCTGGCCGCTAACCCTGAGTCTCCTTCCCCGCAGGGACGTCATCGTACTCCCAGCAAGGCTACGGCTGCGAGTCCAAGCTCTACAGCCTGGAGCACGGCCACGACAAACCCCAGGACAAGAAGAAGAAGAGCTCGGGCCTGGCCACGCTCAAGAGGAAGTTCATCAAGCGGCGCAAGTCCAGCCGCTCGGCCGACCACGCCAAGCAGATGCGCGAGCTGCTGTCAGGCTGGGACGTGCGGGACGCCAACGCGCTGGTGGAGGAGTACGAGGGCACCGCCGCCCTCAAAGAGCTCAACTTCCAGGCCAGCCTGGCGCGGCCCGAGGCGCAGAGCCTCCAGCGAGACCTAGCCGCCCTCTACGAGTACAAGTACTGCACGGACGTGGACCTGATCTTCCAGGACACCTGCTTCCCCGTCCACCGGGCCATCCTGGCCGCCCGTTGCCCCTTCTTCAAGACGCTGCTCTCCTCGTCCCCCGAGTACGGCGCCGAGATCCTCATGGACATCAACACGGCGGGCATCGACATGCCCATGTTCTCGGCGCTGCTGCACTACCTGTACACGGGCGAGTTTGGCGCAGAGGACTCACGCTTCCAGAACGTAGACATCCTGGTGCAGCTGAGCGAGGAGTTCGGCACGCCCAACTCGCTGGACGTGGACATGCGCGGCCTCTTCGACTACATGTGCTACTACGACTCTCTGCTCAGCTTCTCGTCCGACTCCGAGCTGGTGGAGGCCTTCGGGGCCGGGGGCGGGGCCAGCTGCAGCGCCGGGGGGCAGGGATGCCCGGAGGAGGAGTTGCGGGCCCACAAGGCCGTGCTTTCTGCCCGCTCGCCCTTCTTCCGGAACCTCCTGCAGCGGCGCATCCGGACAGGCGAGGAGATCACGGATCGCACGCTGCAGACCCCAACCCGCATCATCCTGGACGAGTCCATCATCCCCAAAAAGTACGCGCGGGTGATCCTACACTGCATGTACACGGACGCGGTGGACCTGGCCTATGTGCTGCACTGCAGCCCCTCGGTGGGCAGCCTGAGCGAGGTGCAGGCCCTCGTGGCCGGGAAGGGAAGCATGACCCGTGCCGAAGAGGCCATGGAGCTGTACCACATCGCCCTCTTCCTGGAGTTCAACATGCTGGCCCAAGGTACGCTCTCCCCGTTTAATTAACACCCAGCCAGTGTACAGGCTGCCGGGCCGACCTCTGACCCGGTACATGTGTTCTGACTGGAAAAGCCGCTTCCCCGACGCGGCGCCATGGCCTCGTTCCCTCACTCATTTTTTTCATTTTTTTTTTTTCACCTTCACCATTTCGCTTACCTGCGCCGCTTCTGCTTCTCGATAAGCGAGAGCAGGGCTTTATGGCTCCCAATTTGGGCTGATGTTTCGCATCAGCGGGCACATCTGAGGTGATTGCCTCTGCGAAGTCTCGTCTTTGGTTCGCCATTTACTGCGGGACCGTTTCAGCAATTATTCACTGGGGAAGGGGGAAAGGCCTCTGCCTCAGATAAAACACAATGGCATAAAAATACAAATGTGCAAAATGTCTTGTATCTCACAAAAAAAGCGTAGCGCCCCAGAGAATATTGATATTCCAGTGACGGGCTTCAGTAAATCGTTACTTCTTCTTAAAGAAAAGAGCCGTTTGTTTGAAGTCATTTATTTTCACGCGCATTTGTCTTTTTCAGTACGTGTTCATTCATCTAGTCCAGTAAAGCTGCATGAAATGGGCTGCTTTTATAAAATGGAACTATAGACATTTCCTGATTATCTGCCGTGAGTGAGGTGGCTGGAACGTTAAATGGAATACTAATGAGTTTGATTTTCACTTATCCCTCTGTTTTTCTGACTGGGCTGTAGAGAATGCAACGCAGTATAGAACGAGGCTGAGGCCCTTGGAGAACTGATTATTGCACTTAATATTGCAGTCTGGTGATATCTAACCTTGTTCATGCTAAATCTTTTACTCCTGGCTTTGATTTCCTTTTTGTTCCATGAAGCCTTGATGTACTGCTTTTATGTAGTAATGGATTATTCACTTAGGTTTTTTTCTCTTTGTGGTGAAGGTGAGAGAGAGTATAACGGCGCTTCTGTGTTACGTGGCCGTAACATTACTGCGGGCGGGAGTACAGCTGCCGTTTTCCCATTGAAGTGCATCTTCGACTGTCGTTCCAAACGGAAAGTTTTGCTTTGGAACGGACGCCACGATTCGCCGACATCAGTTCTGCCTTTGTCCATTGTGCGCGCAGCTGGCTTTGAAGCTTCCAGCTCGCGTTGCGTGCGAAAACACAGAGAGGTCAGTGTCGAGGAAGCGGTCTGTTGTTAAGGAACTCGGATGCGGTCGGAAATGTTGCTTCAGGGGGTTGAGCCGTGCCCAGGATTACATAACCAGTGGGGGATCGGTAAATTCATTGCGCTCTCCCGCAAAAGAAGTGGTTTCTTTTTTTATAACCTTGAAACGCGTGTGTCCGGCCTCCGCTTGATCTGTCTGGTATGGAAATTCACACGGCGAATAATGATTCATTCGAGAGTGTGGAAGATTCCGTCTCGTTCAGGGCTTTCCACTGGGACTGTGATGGCGGCTCCTGAGGGAGCCAGATCAGTGGAGATGGATTTTGGGCAGTCGGGTAGCTGAGCAGCGTGTCTAATGGACATGGCCTCCAGCCTAGACTGGGAAGCAGTGAGGAGATTCCAGAACAGATTTGGGAAGCTGTGTGTGTGTCTGTCTGTCTGTCTCTCTTTCCCTTTTCACTCTGGGACTGCTTTCAGTTATGAGTTCAGCTTCGCTGGACTGGCCAACTGATCAGCCAGGCTCAGGACTGAATCAGACTCCTCTTAGCAACCACAAACTGGTACAATACACAGGGTTTGGCTTCTAGCTGTCCTATAGTCCCCTCTTCCCCCTGTTCTCTCTCTCATGATAGGGCATTGTTGTAGGGGTGCAGCAGAAAGACTGCCATAGACACATTGTAATCATTTACTCTCTGTCCCCCACCTTTTTATTCTTCTCTCGTGCTTTCCATTTAAATTAAAGGCTGAACAATTTCCAGCCTTTTCCATTCCAGAGGAGACAAAGGCATTGTTCCACTGCAGGTTTGAGGCAGTGAGCATTCGGGTGAGGCAGCTCGGTGTCTCGTCCGCGAGGGAAAAGTATCCGATCTGGGAACAAGTCCCCATCGCAGCCAGTTCTGTAATCAATCCGCATCCCGAGAATGGATAACCTGGAAATACCCCCCACCCCCCGCAGCTGGGAAAGGTAAAAGGGAAAAGTACTGTCATTTTTCTTGAGGTGGGTTAATGGCCTCGGCCATCAACTTAAAAGTCAATCTCATCAGTCCCAAGAGGGTTTTAATGGCATCAACAAGGTTCTCGAGTTGTGCGATATTCTCCCTGCCCTGCGACAGCCCGGCGTTTTGCGGAAGGTTGATTGCTGTCCTCAGAGGACTCCGTCTTTACATTTTAATGCATTGCAGATGAGGCTGCTGGACGGCTGCCCTGCTTCACGGCTATAGCAGGGCCTGAGAGAGGTGTCTAACTCCAGCGAGGCGGGACGTCTCTTCTTTTTATGGGCTTTTTACCTCATGTGACAGTGAATTTCCACAAAGTGCTGTCATTGCAATGCCGGCCGCTATTAATATTGTCGTCTCCGGTAAATTGCCCTTAAAGACGGGAAACGCTTCGCTGGAGTTCGCCGTCGTAGATCATTTGGACAGTTGTTATCTCGCCACAACCTCCCGACAGCGAAACTGCACTCCGGCACCTCACGCTTGGCACATGAATATTGTTATTAATAATGTTGTTATTAGGCTCGTCATCGTCGCCATTACAGACATCATTAACGGCCATTATCATTAACTGTCGTTCGCGCTCCCTTTCTCGTTTCTCTGAAAAGACGGCTTGAATTGTCGACTTTTTGTTTGTTATTCATTTTCCCCACGCTGCCCTCAGAATCGTAAATGTAGGGAGTGATTTTAGCACAGAAAGCGAAGAGCAGGGCGACCCCTGCTGAAACCGAGGCGCCCCGGCTAGTTAGCATGCGAGCCACGGCTCGCTCGCTAACAGGTAGATAGGCAGGGATTATTAATGTCTTCGCTGACAGACTTATTGATACACAGAGCCGCCTGTCAGGGCTTTATTATTCCATTTATTTATTACCAGACTCCGAAATGTCAGAGTCTCTCTCTGTTTGAGCGGCTGAAGCGACCCGGGCTAAATAAAGGTCAACCAGCACTGCAGATAACCGCCGAATCTAGGCAGGGCTCCGTTTATCTGCCTCCTTCAGAGGCGTGCGGCTGTCCCTCCCGTTCCCGCCGACCAAAACGGATCCCGCCTGCCTCCCCGACCCCCCCCGAAACCCCCTCCCACATCTTCCCACATCGCTGCAGAGGAGGCGCTCGGCCTCCCGGCCCCCGACGCCAGTGCCGCTTCCCTGGCTCCCCGGGGCGGGGCGGCCGCCGACATGACAGAGGAAAATCTGCCCTTTTAAAAAGGAGACAAAAGACACTTGAAAAACATAAACGGTGCAAAACACGGGTGCAAATTAATTGGAAGAGGGGGGCGGGGGGCAGAAAATAACTAAATAAGGTGCTCCTGAGCCGCGTCGTCTGCGTGACAATAATTGTAATTGACACCCTTCAGAGCGAGCGCGCCGTTCAGCTGTGTAAATGAGATGGAGCGGCAGCTAGCAGGGAACTGTCACACCGCCGAGGAGGGCGACACGCGCGGGTCTTTTTCCATATTCAGCGCCTTTAAAAATACATTACACAGCAATGACAGCATGCTGGGGGAGGGGGGCTTATCCAGGCGACAGCAGCAGACAGGTACCCCTCAGAAGGTTTAGCATTTCAGATTACTATTTAATGTGCCCCGGTTTTTTCCCGTTTTTTTTTATTATGTGGCGTAGCCTCCTGGGGGGTCTCTCTCTTTCTCTCTTCTCTCTCCCTTTCTCTCCTTTTCAGCCGCTGCTCCCCCCGGTTTGCACGTATGGCACCGGAGGTAGCACAGACTGGGACTGTGCCGAATTCAATGAGCCAGGGAACCGCCATTCAAGAGTCTCGCATCTCACAGATGGGAGGGGGGAGGGGGGAGGGGGGAGGAGGCAGAGAATTTTTGAATTTCGCTCTTCGTTGGCCGTCGTTTTTCGCTCGTGCTTTCATGCATTTTTAACCGTTTCGGGGAAGAAAGAGTGTGATTAATCTCCGCCTCCGACCCCACCCCCACCCCTGATTAGAATCAGACGGACCGCTTTGCTGTCGCTGCTCAGGCAGCCTTCTGACCCGCCCCCCAGCGCCGTGCGCCGCGACGGTATTTCTGTCTCAGCTCCCCGACGGCCCTATCAGCATACAGAGTTCCCTTGAAGCTCTTATCTGTGATAACTGTATGTGACCCGTTTGTGACTGTGTCCTTGTTTCCTCTCCATCTGTCACTCTAAGCCTCTCTGTCTTCTTCCCTGGCCTCTTCTGCCCGCCCTTAAAGATGCTCGACTCTCTTTCTCTCCTCCCGGTTCTCTCCATCTCTGTCTCGTTCATTCTCTTGTTTCTCCTCTCTGTCCTCTGTCATCCCTCCCCGTGCCTGGCACAGGCCAGGGGTATTTAATCAGTGGCTTGTGCCAGTTAAAGGGCTGGTAGTGGAGTGGGCTTTGGCTGTCCTGACCTTCACACTTCCCATCCACACAGCACAAAGAGCGTGTTTATTAGAGCGTAAAATGAACCAAGACGATCCAGCCTGTATTTTACATGTGATGACCTTGGCGCTGCCGGTCTAGGTAACCTGGCCACAGAGGCAGAGAGCGTTTTGGCTCTTCCTCCTGCCTTTTAAAATAATTTTTTAGATACCTCAGACGTTGCTCTCTTGTTTTTTTAAATCCCTGTCTAAATTTGACAGGTTAATACATAGTTTTGCAGACTTGAGTACAGACAAAACCACACTGCATCCTACGCACAGACAGATGGACTCGCGCGCGCTCACACACATACACACACACACGCGTGCATGCACGCACACTCCTCCGCACGTGTCAGCGCTCATGCTGTTTTTCTCCTAGACCTCTAGGAAAACATACGCTTCTGCAGATGGGGCGGCGGGGTGGAACCTTCCAGATGCACACTGAAGTGCGCGCTCAGGAAGACCCAGAGCCTTGCTCTCTTCTTCCTGGAGATGGCCCATCCCCCCCCCCCCCCCCAGGGGAGGCACTGATCTGGTGGCGGCGAGGCTGGGATAATCGCAGGGTTTCCAGAGAGCACAGGCCGTCTCCGTGGAGATCGTTAGCGCTTAACAGACTGTGTTTTATCTGCCCGAACAGGTAGTGCGCCTTTGGAAAAAAAATGTCAGCCTGGATAATTTGTGCTTTGTCTCAAGCAGGAGAGCGAAGGGAAGCTTAATAACTTTTAGAGAGAGAGGGAGAGGGAGAGAGCGAGAGAGAAGAGGGAGAGGTCTGTCCGAGCGGAACATACACTGGCTCGGGCCCAGCTGAAGAACGGAGTGGGGAAGGGAAAATTGCTGCACTTCATAATCAGTGGACCTGCAATCTGTGCAGGACAAGTTGTTGAGGAGCTCAAACAGAAGGGCCTTCCACATTGCCAAGCGCAAATGGAGTCTAATTGTCTGAGGTCAGCCCATATGGCTCTCTGAAAGCGCAGGCTTTTTGACCCACATATCAACCCCGTCTCGCTAATCTGGTCTCTCCCGGCAACGGACCAATCGGAGTCATTACCGCGCCTGCTCCCGTCACCGCGGGATGAGGTATTGCTCTATGTGCGGAGAAGCAATCTGCGTCCAATGAAACGCAAGCGAACGTCGCTATGAAATCTATATTCCGACCTGAGACGTGGGGTCAGTCCGCTGCATTGCATAAACCCGTCTCGAGCAGCTAGCTTGCATCGGCTGTATTCGGGAGAAATGCGCACGGCTGACCTAATGGAATAAACAGCCCACTTGCCTGTATCAAATGGCCGTAAACCAATAGCGGCACAAGTAGAAATAGCCCTTGCTAGGTACAGCAACAGGGTTAGCGACGTGCTTCATCGCTGGTGGCCTTTGTTAACCCCTCCCGTGTTAAACAACGTCTCTGATTCTCATTCTGCTTCAGGAGACCGAAAAAATGAATGAAAATAAAAACCATTTCCAACCCACATCACTCACGACTGCCTTTTCAGTTTCAATCAGAAGGCTGTGTTTTAATATAAATACCTTTTACCGTATTGCATAACCTGTGCGAGTGTTATGGCCCTGTTTACAACCGTATCGCAGTGTCACTTCTGTGCGAAAAGCCAAACGCGGCTGACATCTACCTCAGCCCATGAGCCCACGCGTTCTCATAAGAGCGTAACAACGGACCCTTCCGCCCATTTCAGCTCGCAGTTTGCAGCATTCTGGAAGAACACATTGGGTCACATTGGCTCGTGCACCCGAGACGGCACTTTCCGCGATTCGACCAGATGATTGGCGGTCGGCGGTAGTCACAGGACACTTAGAGTGGGTGAAACATGGCGGGTTTATATGCAGTTTGTGGCGACATACTTTGATTAGGAATGCTGCTTTCCAGGAGGTGAAGTGGGAGGTTTCATCCACTCTGAGAGAAGGGCTAACGGAAAAAACCTCTCGTTGTGATGTCACTAACTGAAGGGTGATTTGTGCTACAAGTTTCTGGTCTGTAATGTGTGTTGTCTTGATAATTCTGAAGTTTCATTTAGCGATTATCATTACAAATGACCATTTTTCATTTATCATAAGAGATGTGTACTAATTATTTTTAATAACAACCCCGTAGTCTAAATGAGAAGTTTATAAATTAAAATTTCATAGTGTTGGCATTGAGCCAGGCTTTTTCATAATTGCGTATAGTTAACCCATCATCTTTGATGCCTTTTTAAATTGGCTACAACACCAAGTAATACCAACTCTGGCCTAAGATATATACAGTGCCCTCCACTATTATTGGCACTCCTGGTAAAGATGAGTAAAAAGGGTTATAAAAAATTCAAATCCATTTGGTAAATTAGCTTAATCTCACTCTGAAAAAATTTGAAAAATCCAACCTTTAATTGAAGTAAATGTATTATGAGAAGAAAAAAATCCCTCATCAAGAAATAATTATTTTTAACAAAAAAAATTGTGTGCCACAATTATTTATATATAGAATAAAGTAATCATTTTTTATACTTATTCGCAGATCCTTTGCATGCCATGACTTCCTGATGTCTGTGACCCAACAACTTTTTATATCTTTTATATCTTATTTTCTGGTACTCTGGTACAAGCGATACTATAACGCCTCTGCATTTGAATGGAACTCTATGGGAATTGGGGGGTGGGACTAGATTTAGCTGTAAATTAAGCTGTAATAGTATCAAACAAGCCTCAAACCATCACTCTGCTGCCAGATATGCTGTAGATATGGATGGATCACTGTAAGGGTTGTTTCTCCTGACAAATTTTCCTATTGAACTCTATGGAAAAATAAGTCGGGAGAAGAAACCCTTCAAGTTATCCATCCATATCTACTGTATTTCTGGCAGCAGAGTGATAGTTTAAGGCTAGTTTGATACGTCAGACCCTTGATGACTTAGAGCCATTTAGCCAACCATGTGTTCCATACTGTTCCAGTGTAATTTACAGCTAAATCTAGTCCCACCCCCCAATTTCTATAGAGATCCATTCAAATGCAGAGATGTAATAGTATCGCTTATAAGAGTACCAGAAAATAAGATATCAAGAGATGTTTGATGTTGTTGGGTCACAGACATCAGGAGGTCATGGCATGCAAAGGATATGCGACCAAATATAAAAAATTAAGACTTTATTTTATATTTAAATGCAGGGGTGCCAATAATTGTAGCACACATGGTTTTGTTAAAAAATAATAATTTCTTGATGAGGGATTTTTTTTTCTCATAATAAATTTACTTCAATTGAAGGATGGATTTTTCTTTTTTCAGTGTGAGATTAAGCTAATTCACCAAACAGAATTTTTTATAACCCTTTTTACTCATCTTTACCAGGGGTGCCAATAATAGTGGAGGGCACTGTACATCTGTGTTGATATTAAGCCATTGTGTTTGTGCTCCACTGCATACATTACGCATATTGTTTAACCAAGATGCTTTGCTTTGACTGATGTGAAGCTTGTCACATTATCCTTATTTTACCCTGTGACAGTTTGTACCTTCAGCTGGCCAGTCTTAATGTGCTGTTTCAAGTCCTTTTGAATGATAAATAACCTAAGTGTGAGTGTGACTTAAGACTTGATATAGATGAGAGGTTCATGCAGAGACTGTATGGTGATGGTGAAGCCGGAATAAGTGCGACAAGGCCGCGATATCACCAGGTAATTGGCCTACAGTGGGCCAACCGGAGGAACTCGCACAGCAGCCATTATTAAAAGCCTTATTAATTTTGTAAATGGTGTGAGGAGAGCATAAACATACGGGAACGTTTGAGCACTCGTATAGAAGAGCGTTTCTCCCACCTTTACCTGCGTTTAGCGGCTCAACCGGAGAGAGGGTCGTTATTCTTGCGCCGGTGCTCAGCTGCAGATGGTCTTTCTGTTCAATGCTCGCATATGAAATTTCCTTAGATGGTGCTTTTTTTTCATCTGCTTTAAAGGGTAGCCGGTTTCCACAGCACCCCTACGCACACCTGTCTTATCCCCCTGTGGACTCTCACACAGCCCACTGCATTAGTATTCCAGTACACTGTGTGTAGGCAATATGACGACCGCTCTGCTCTCTTCCTGAGAGGGGGCGTGTCCAAACAACGTTCTTCTCGCTGAAGAACATTTAAGGAAGAATGCTCGCCAGGAGTGGACAAATTATATAGTCTGGGAGAAGAAAAAGAGGTAAATTTAAAAAAAATCTAAAAAATCAATTATTCAGTTATTCAGTGATTAAAATCACGCTCAATCATGCATCCAATGGCCCCTCAGGCTTTCTTTTTTGAGACTTTTTAAAATTATTATTATTATTATTTATTTATTTTTAAATAACGGTTTTATGTTACTCCTTTTTATCTTCACCTTTATTCAATTAGTAGCTTTAACCGATTTGTTTCGGTGTTTCTGGGTCTTGAAGGAGCCCTCATAAATTGGTCTGTGGCGTCCTGGCATCTTGATGATTTGTCATGTAAATTGTGGGCGCTCCAGCGGTTAGCAGGGTGAAATTTCAACCCCGTAACCTGGGGGGGGAGCTCCGTTTGCCAGGGAAACGGTGTGGAAGTTCGACCTTCGTTTTTGTCAGAGATGCTTATCTCTCGACTTGGAAACAGACCACGTTTACAGCCTACTGAAATGGCTCATTTTCAGGATTTACTTTTTTTGTCATTCCCAATTGGTTTCAAAAAGACTTTCAGTACCACTTTCTAAAAATACGGTTTAAGTTTTGGTTCCCAGAGAGTTGACTGGATTTGTAGTCCAAAGCGGCGTCTACAGGAATACTGATATTTCAAGGAAAATAAAAGCAACAAAATCTTATAAATAGTGGTGACCAAAGAACCCATAAAAACAAAAGACGTCGTACGTCTTCTGCTCTGGAGTGTGCCGTTATCGTTGTGTAAAATAAGCGGTTATTGCTGCATGTCTTACATGTCAGATAGTCTGCAATTAATATAGACAGTTGCCAGATGGGGGGGCGCTCCAGTTTAAATTCAGTACTGATTCTAATCACGCTTATAAAATGCAGTGCTGTGAGAGACGAGCGCCACTGCGAATCCTAATTAGCTAATAGGAAGCTTCTTGCGCTTTCTTGTGCCACTGGTCTTGGGCTAACGTAGACGGGAGGGCTCGGAGACGTGCGGGATCCATTCATTTCACCAGCCTGTTTACGGGAGATAAAACGCAAAACGACGGTTTCCTCCTTTCAATTTATTACCTCTCGCGCCAGTGTGTTTTTTTTTGGTTCCCCATTTTTTAACGCCGTGGATTTCTGTCATGCGTTTAAGCCACTGTGAGGTGAGTTTGCTTAACTTTGATCGACCTGGAAAGAGATATGAAAGTAACCAGGGAGGAGGGGAAAATACACCTTTCAAAGGGGAATGGGAGGGGGGTGGGGGGTGGACAACATACAGAAGTTAAGTAGAGTGCACTTTCAAAGGCGCACTGAAGGGATTATGAGGAGAGGGATGATAAAATGTGAGGAGATGGGGATCCCTGGAAAGTGTGTTCCGGCCCAGGGCCTTCGGCGCAGGGCACAAAGACCCCTTTTTTTTTTTTTTTTTTTGAGAGCCAGCTCCGTGTTGAGTAGATTTGACATTAAAACAGCAGTGCGCTACATCTGCGCCAGAGAGTCGGGCCTCCTGCATCTGCGCCTTTCATTGCAGCCCACACTTATATTTCGCCTATCTGCAGGGGTGAGCACGCTCGCTCACGGCCTCCCTAGTTTATTACCCAGAGCCAGGCAGCGCGGCACCCACAAACCTCTGACACACGACTCGCTCGCCTGCAGCCACCTGAAAGATCGCTTTGAAGGGACCCCCGTCTCTCGTTGCGCGCCACTCTGCCTTTTAAAAGCGTCTGTCGAGCCGAGTGCGGACGAGCAGTAAATATAAATGCGCATTATCTGTTGAACTTCTCCACCCCTCGGTAGTTAAAACGCGAGCGGGGCCGGTTATCGCCGCGAGACCCTCGACCTGCGGCGGCCGCCACCTGCTGCCTTCACACGGCGGGAAAGCCGGCGCGTGAGTGAAAACAGCAGCGGGGGACACAGTGCTAAAGGAGGTAGAGGCTGCTGCAGCACAGGCGGAGGAGAGGGGGAGGATAGGTGGAGAGTAGGACGGATGGAGGCACGGTAGAGACTGGGAGGTGGGGTTGTGTTGAGGGACTCGGAGGGTGAATCCGGCAACACAAACGGCGGTTCCAGCCCGTTCTCGGCAGCACAGCTCCTCCAGAGCGGGGAGCATAATTAGGTGTGTAATTTGTCAGTGCCCACTGTGACATTTAATTATCTTCAGATTAATGCGTTTCTATTCCGCGTCGGTGTGCGTGTTCCTATCTCCCCTTCCCCGTGCGTCCTGTGTTTTGGATGCACGAGTAGAGCGGAGGCTGGGGGCCCATACGTGCGCCGCTTTCAAAGGCATTTTTGTGGAAATGTGGGGAAGAGAGCTAAACCGACGCTCCTGTAACAGAAATTCTAGGCCACTGCCCAGACTGCAGGCATGTGGCGGCGGCGGCAGACTCGTGAGCAGCTCTGCGTGTGATTGGCATCTGGGATGATATTTTCTGTTGAAGGTCATCCATCATTACTCTGGCTGCTCAGCAGTCGGCCGTGGAGCGTTTGTGTGCCCCTGCGCTGGAACGGCTTTAAATGCACGGAGCTAGCTTTCAGCTCGTGTATAGGGCCATTTGCTTTGAGCTCGCTTTCAGCTCGTCAACAGGAACATTGGCATTGAGCTAGCTTTTAGCTCATGCACAAGACCATTTGCGTGGAGCTAGCTTTTAGTTTGCATACAGGGCTATGAGTTACATTTTGGCTTACATTCAGCACCATTTGCATGGAGCTATCTCTTGGCTTTAATGCAGGACTATTTGCATAGAGCTAGCTTTTAGCTTGCATGCAGGCCATTTGCATGGAGCTCCCACTTAGCGTACATTAACGACTGTTGGAATGGAAACTTCAATTTACATGTACTGCTATGGGCTGACTAAAGCTCTTCAGTGTACAGTGTAGTCCTGCCCTTGAGATATGGGTAAAAAGCTCTGAAATAATGTACGCTAAATGGGCCGCTCAGAGAGAGCAGTGAAGATGCGTCCCACCGCTGCAGCTTTTAGGAGCCACCTCACTTTGTCTATTGAGAGAGTGCTTTTGTACGCAGCGTTTAATTCTCTCCAAGCGTATTCCAACCGTGAAAATAGCGAGCGTGCCCCCGAGCGTAGAAATGGACGTGTCAAAGTGCAGCAGGTCCTCACGAAAAAAGGCCGCTTGCCTTGCCACACTGCCATTTACCTCGCCGGCGTGCGGAGTTTTGAGTTTCTCTATGGGTAAGATTAATGTCCTCCGCCACGGCGAACGCGTTGCATTTTAAGGCAGCCCGGGTTGTTTTGTTGGATAATGAGGCTCTGCCCTAGCAACCAGACCTTGGGGTAACCTGGAGATGGGCGCTTTCTGAGGTGCAGACTTCATTAGATCGATGCTGCTGTGAGTGTGCGGAGGAGGAGGGGCCTGGTGCATACCTGGAAACAAGGAGGCGGGGACAGGGTCACAGTACTCGCCGGAGTAGGCAAGGGGTGTCCAGAATGTTCTGGAAGCATTCAGTCCTTTCCTGTGGATGTGAAGTGCCCCTGCTAGAATTGCTCCTGGTGAACGGTTGCAGGGGTCACTTAGAAAGGGGGATGAAGGGTTGACAGAGTAATGAAGTGGTTCAGGTTTAATTGAGAGATTCCTTGGGAATTTAGAAAGAACAGACATGTCACAAAATGACACAGAGCCATTTGGTTAATTAACTTGCTATTTAATCCTCTCACCTCTTTTGACAAGTGTTACTGACTTATTAAAAGGAACTCTTTGCAAAAGTGGGGGCTTATTTTATCGATCAGAAAGTTCACATTTGGAAGCATTCAGTGTTATTATAAGAACATACACTAACTGTATTTGCCTCCCCTCTGCCCGGGCATTTATAGCATTGAAGATGGTGATAAGTTCAGTTGGCGTATTTTGTTTGTAGGTATGAAGGCCATGGCTTGGGAGGCCCTTAGTACTGCTCAGCCAGCTTAGCCCCCTGTGGTCACACTGAAAAATAAACACACCGACAGATTAAGATAAACTCACATAAGCGCCTGCAGGAATAAGGCATTAATAACCCCTGCTTTTCAGATGTTTCCGGAACTGAGCTCCAGAGAGACCACGGCCGTGCCGATTGATCTGGCCGCAGTAGCCACTGAGGTCGCGAGTTCATAGAGCCCACTGCCGCCTCCTCAGACCTGCGTGACCGTCTTCCTTCTTTCCGTCCCACCAGGTTGCGAGGACATCGTGGTGGAGAGCATCTCCCTGGACTCGGTCATAACCATCCTAAAATGGAGCTCGCAGCCCTACGGCTCCAAGTGGGTCTACCGGCAGGCTCTTCACTTCCTGTGTGAGGAGTTCAGCCATGTCATGACCTCGGACGTCCTCTACGAACTGAGCAAGGAGCACCTGCTCACCGCCATCCAGTCAGACTACCTGCAGGTGAGACTCGGCTGTACTGAAATCCAGGCTCTGCCAGCCGTCTACATCCTAGAGCAAAGCCTCATTGAACCCCAGTCTTTAAGCAGCGTGTCAGACTGTTTTTTATTTTTTTAATCCTTTATATTTTCTAAATGTTTACCAACCATAAAACCTTCTGGTCCCAAATCCCAAAGCTGAAGTGAGAATTTTCACATGGTGGTGTGATTGTGCTCTTGTTCACAGGTGAATTATTTGCCAACGCATTTGTCAACGCGGTGTTCGATTCCAGGTAGATTATAAGATCGAGGGTGAAAAATTGCGATGGAAAGAGGAACGTGGAAACTGCAGAAAAGGATAGTAACGCTTATAGAAACAATACAAGCGCAACATTCACTATCCTGTCAATCATGGGTTTCTGCCAATGGGCATATCTCCGAAACCCATGACATAAATGCCTTTTATCAATGTGACTGAAAAAGGCAGGTGTGCGCTGCATGGGTAATATGATCCTCTTACCAGACAAGTTATGAAATTTGCAGAGGCAGTGTAAGCTGGGAAGCAAATTATTTTCAAATTGAGTTATACTGGCTTTAGACTATCCCAACATTGGCTGCGGTGGTCCGCCATGGAAAGTGGCCCAGCGATCCTCTACAGTTATACTTCAGGGAGACACATGCTCACTTCAGTGAAAGATGTGCCTGCTCTTTAGACGTAGCTTATAATTTTAAGGGATGCAACTATTAGGGGAAAATTCAGATCGCCTAATGTCCATATGCTAGTCCTGCTGTCCGAGGTGCAGAGAGGAACATGTTGGAAGCTTCACACAGGTTACCTCAGTAATAAGTCAGCAGTTAATAATGACTGAGGGGAAACTGTGGTTAGGGGAGTCTTCGTTTGACAATCACAAGGCAGTTAATAATGACTGAGGGGAAACTGTGGTTAGGGGAGTCTTCGTTTGACAATCACAAGGGATTTATTTTTCTGCATTTCATTGCAATTTTCTGCTTGAATAACACAGAATTCAGCATTAATGAGACCAATGAATTTCAGAGCAACTTCTTCCTCCTTGGGTTGACAGTTTACTTTTTGCATTCCAGCCAAATAATGGTAATTGTGTAATACCCGCCTTGACAATTATATAAATAAGGCCAGGCATTGGAAAAAAGAAGCCACAGATGACATATTGTACTGAATCTGAAAGGAGTTGCTTGTGCGTCGCATTGCTTTGAAAGCAAAGTGTTTTAACTGAAGCTGCATGTTTTCAGTTTGCTTCAAGCTTTTGAGGTATTTATTTTGGGTGAGACAGGAGGTTGCATTCTTGTCCCTGGCACTCTCTGTTGCAATGGCTCTGACCTGAGTTTCCATAACAGATACCCGAGCAACTTGGAACTGCGTTCAGCCTCCAAGTGTTTTTAAACTGTTTGCCAGATGTTTGAGGGCATAGTGAGGGAGGCTGGTGTCAAAAATAACTACATTGCGATCTAGTGTTCATGCCATTGGCCAGCCTTACTGTTAAATCATACGAGGATGCTTTTTTCATGGTGCAGTTTGGACCGCTTAATTTTATAGTACGCTTACCCTTACTGTGTACTGGCTTAGACACAGAGGGGAAATTGACATCGCATTAAGGTATTACGTTTATTTCTAGTACTGCAAGTTTTTTTTTTTTATGTTGAAACATTCATTAAACAATGAATTTAATAATCAGTTAACATTTACATGTTAATTTGACACCGTTTCTTTCAACCACCACCAATTTTAATTATACTTGCAAACCCTCCTTAAGTGCTACCTTCAATTTTTTTCTTTTCTTCTTTTTTTGAATGCTTTTTCCAATTTTTTCCCCCCTCTATTTGCACAATCATGCTCGCGCTGCAACGCACGTCACAATCTCCGTCTACGATTTGGGAAGACGCACGCCTGGGCACGTGATGTCAGCTGCTGCTTATCGCACCGCAATTCGCGGGTCTGACTCATGCAGGCGCGAGTCGCGGGAGCGTCTGATCGCGATGAGCTGCTGTACACCTGACTGAAAGCCTCCCATCTATGGGTGACGCTTGAGCAAATTGTGTATCGCCTCTTAGGTCCAGTCTCCATACGAGACCATGGGGCCCTTCTATGCACCAGAACAGTGTCTTAACACGATGAGCCACCCAGCCTCCCTTCCTTTTCAATGATTTTCACTCTCGTTGGTTTAAATGACACCGGTGAGTAATTTTAGGGAGCGAAAAAAATGTCACAAATTATTACCGTAAAGACGGCAAACTTTGTTGCTATTTTAATAACTGTGGTAATCTCTATAATTACTCTGTAATTGAATACAGATTGGTATCCAAAGGAAGCTACTGGGTATTGGGCCTGTCTGAACAGTTAGATTAATCCTTCCGTCGATGACTAAGCAAAATGTTTGCAAACTGGCCGAAATAGCAGCAGGTTGTTTCTGTGCAGAAACGTGGGCGTTTGATGCGGCTTCTCTGCTTGGGATCTGCGAAGTCACAGAGTTGGATTACATCATCTCTTTTAGGAGCGGGGAAGAGAGAGCTGGGAACAGTCAAGTGGCTGGCTGGTGTCGGGAGCCTGTCCAACCTCACAGACCTCCTTTGTGACAAAACCCTCTAACCTCTGCCAATCTGTCGTGATTCAATTGCTCCATTCCCAGGGATTTGCATAATAAAGATGCTAGTGCTGCTAAATGCACTCGTTTTCATTTCCTTTTTGACAACTTGTCTCTCACACACACACACACACACACACACACTCTCTCACACACACACACACACACACACACACACACACACACACTCAGCTTTAGGGCTGATAGAATTTTTTATGTGAGGTATGGCTGTTTTATGTTTTGTTTTAGGTCTGTAAAGCACATTGCGTTGCGGCCATGTATAATTATTATTATTACTAAAGCTATTGTACACAGACATGCCCAGTGACATGTTATTGGCCTCACATGAGAAGAGCGAGAAAGCCACAGCAGCACGAGCATTGGCTTGAGTGCAGTCCCGGCGAGGGCGCCGTCGGAGCACGCTCTAATTGAAGATGAGAGCCCGCCCCGCTCCGCCAAGAGCTTGGCGCCCCTGACAACGGCGAGGTGAATCGCTGTAATCAAGTCTGACATGCGCGACTTGGACCGTCGCTGCGCCCTGTCAAGAAATGAGGAATATTTATTTATCCTATTGATCAGTCCATTTATTCATATTTCACTGCGCGGTATTCCCTCGGCCTCCCGAAAGGCCGCGGAAATATCTGGATCTCGCGCGCCGATCGTAATTATCTCCCACCCCCTCTCTTTCCTAGGCCAGTGAGCAGGATATTCTCAAGTATGTCGTCAAGTGGGGAGAACACCAGCTTATTAAGAGAATGGCAGACCGAGGTAAGAGATCCAGTCCAAACGCCCTCTCCCCCATTCACAACTAGAGTCGATGATTCATTGACCAAGCTTCCCATAATGTAATGATGAGCCTCTGGTGTATATAAGTACCACAGCATTTTACACTCAAATGTACAGCCTGACTGGAATGGGTCCCCACGGAATATGACTGCCAGCTCTCAGAGTGTGGGCTTCAATCAACGGCGTTTGCAGATCCAAGGCTCATTACTTTCGAGTTCTGGATTCATTGCTGATGTTTAAGTGCCGTCTGATGAGTCGTGTGTGTGTGTGTGTGTGTGTGTGTGTGTGTGTGTGTGTGTGTGTGTGTGTGTGTGTGTGTGTGTGTGTGTGTGTGTGTGTGTGTGTGTGTGTGTGTGTGTGTGTGTGTGTGTGTGTGCGCGCGCTGATGTGTTCAGATGTCATGGCCACGTGTTCTGTGTGACTACTGAGTGGTGTGTGGCTGCGCGATGTCTGTGAGGTCGTATTTTCCTTGTGTTGTTAGCCCACAAAAGTTGTCGTGGGTTTTTGCTTTCAGTAAATGATCATGAGGGTGTTCCAAGCAGGGGTGGATGGACAGAAATCGATGCGATACTTTCTTCTGAGATACTGTGTCGATACAGTGGTGCCAAGTATCGGTATTTTATGGAGGTAGATTTCTATCAAAAATAAACAAGCACAAAAGTATAATCCACAATTATATTTACCATCCACACACACACACCTCTCAATTTGTGTTCGTAGATATAATCCACAATTGTATTTACCATCCACACACACACACCTCTCAATTTGTGTTTCGTAAATCATCATTTGGATGAATGCAAAAATTATATTCACAAATGCAAATAACATTTACAGATATGTTTCCAATGTTCAAATGTACAAATCAAAAGCTTGGCTTGCGAACTGGCGAATCTACATTTGCTGATCGAAGGACACGCTTGATCTGCTTGGATTTACGGACAGAATTTTGAGACAAATATGCGCTGTTTTTCACCGTGTCGATTCACGCTCGCTTATCTTGCAATTCGTAAACTAAACTTCTTCTTCTTTGGTGCTACATAACACGGCGGTTTGTGTGTTCGGCTCATCAGCGCCACTTTTAGAACAAGTGGCCAAAATTGCACATTATCTTTAAGAAGTGGATTCATGGTACATTTAATTAAAACAACCGAGTTTTGAGTTTATTTAGGTTGTAAAGTTAACCCCACGCTAATCTTGCGATGGCAAGTTTTTTTAAACAGTCATTGCACAAAACTCCTATCAGATTGCATGTAGCTAGCTAGCTAGATTACATTACACAGGGGTAGGTCCGTACACAGTAGCTACATAACTCTTTCGCTGTAGCCAATTAAATTAATTTGACAGCTATTCTCACTGATACCGATGTCTCCTATGAAATCTTTTATTTGTTCAGCTAGCTAGCTAGTAGATAAGACACCTAAATGAAAATGATCATTCAAATTGCATGGAGTGCTCCCCTTATTTTAGCTCATAGTGTTGTACTTCCTAGTTCCTATCAATGTACGGACCTACCCCTGTGTAATGTAATCTAGCTAGCTAGCTACATGCAATCTGATAGGAGTTTTGTGCAATGACTGTTTAAAAAAACTTGCCATCGCAAGATTAGCGTGGGGTTAACTTTACAACCTAAATAAACTCAAAACTCGGTTGTTTTAATTAAATGTACCATGAATCCACTTCTTAAAGATAATGTGCAATTTTGGCCACTTGTTCTAAAAGTGGCGCTGATGAGCCAAACACACAAACCGCCGTGTTATGTAGCACCAAAGAAGAATACGTTTAGTTTACGAATTGCAAGTTAAACGAGCGTGAATCGACACGGTGAAAAACAGCGGAATATTTGTCTCAAAATTATGTCCGTAAATCCAAGCAGATCAAGCGTGTCCTTCGATCGGCAAATGTAGATTCGCCAGTTCGCAAGCCAAGCTTTTGATTTGTACATGTGAACATTGGAAACATATCTGTAAATGTTATTTGCATTTGTGAATATAATTTTTGCATTCATCCAAATGATGATTTACGAAACACAAGTTGAGAGGTGTTTGTGTGTGGATGGAAAACACATACTTGTGGATAATTTTTACGAAACACAAATTGAGAGGTGTGTGTGTGTGGATGGTAAATACAATTGTGGATTATATCTATATCTGCTTGTTTATTTTTGATAGAAATCTACCTCCATAGTATTTTATCTAAACACTACACATTTTATAATGCATGTTATTTTTACGTTACGTTATTTTGATACACGATGCGGAGGTGAAGAACCACCCTCGGTGGAGTGCATTAAAATCATATAACCGGCCAACTTCTTGTGGATTGTTCCGTTTTTGCCATGGTCACTTGTGGAAAAATTTTAACAAGGGCATTCAATTATTTTTGTGAGACATTTTGCATTCAAAAGTAAATGTTATTAGTAAGAGAGGCGCCATTTCCCTGGCTGCACATGAAGGTCAGACTAATATCTGGAACACAACCACTGCCATCCTGTGATAAACAGTAGTTTACAATACGATTGAAACATTACGTCACTATTCCAGAAAATAGCCCAAACCGTAGATACTGCCTAGCAACCAGACACTCATTAGTCCATCTCGTTTTAGTCAAGTAGCAAGCCGGAGTTATGCAAGCTTCGCTGTCACTTGCGTAACGTGGTATTCGTCTCACAGTATGTGGATAGCTAGCTAGCCATCTACTGCATTTGCTTCAAAACTGCAGCTATGCTGTCGTAGCGAAACCGTCTTAATTCAATTGAGTGCCTATGTGATGACACTTTCGGAATTTAATAATTATGGCACATATTGACACCAAAATGCTTAGCTAGCTCAGTGTTGTAGCTAAAATATTCAGTGTAAGACAACGCTGTGTGAAACTGAAGATGGCCTACAACTGCTGCTCATTTCGAACTGCTGACATTGCGGTCCTGCAATTGGATGATTCTCATCATTTTCATTGTTTAATTCAGTTTTTTTCCTAAATTTAATTCTTGATTTATTGAATCATTTATTTATTTATGAAATTAACTTAAGCTGCTGAAGGTCCTCTATGTACTTGAATGTTTAATTTTCTTACAGGCTGTTCATTTGCTTTAAGTCAAATGAATTCACGCAAGGCTTTTTATTGTGGGTTGTAAATGGGTTTTGGCATGTTTTTCTCCTTAGGCATGTGATTTCAACTTTTTACTGCTGTCAAATGAGATACTGCGATATATTGCTATTTTTTATTAATTTGTATCTAAATGCAATACAATAGCGTACCGCAAAAACGCAAAAAATGCAACAGTATTGTATCGAGACCCAGGTATCGGGATGATATCATATGTGAGGTCCCTGGTGATTCCCAACCCTAGTTCCGAGCGTCACTACTGATCGTCTCATATCGTCTGTCACACTGCCACACAGGTTCTGTATCAGTGCTTGAGTGACGGTTGCAGTGCATGTCAACAGTGTGATGTCCTCTCTGTTAGAGTGTTTTGGTACTGAGGGGCGTGCTGTATATCAGTACTGACAGTTGCGTGTCAGTGGCGAGTATGCGGTCTGAGTGTCTGACCGTTTCCACAGAGCCGAACCTGCTGAGCGGCACGGCCCACAGTGTGAACAAGCGGGGGGTGAAGAGGCGTGACCTGGACATCGAGGAACTGAAGGAGATCTTGTCCCCTCTGCTGCCCTACGTCCGTACCGAGCACATTCTTCCCACCCACAGCGAGGTCCTTTCTGACACGGTGAGCCCACGTGCCTGCGGTCCTCCATATGGATCGAGCGCATTGCTAAATGCGTTGTGCCAATGCACACAAAGGCCACTACTTTTCTCCACTTTGTACAGATGTTTAATAAATAAAAAGTGTGGCACCAGGCTATAATAGCTTATAAGGCACTTCCATAAAAGGTTCATAAAATGTAAATGGCTTTTTCTGTGTGTGCATACTGTGGAAAATGCCCATGTTTTCATAGTGTTTTTGCCCGAGATGAGTTCACGCCACGGCTCCCTCGCACGCTGTTCTTTTCAGTGCACCCCATTTTCGGACCGGTTTGAAACCTCTTCACCGCATGCTCCTCGCATACTTTTCGCTTGTTTGAGCCCCGGCCTGCCGGTGCGGCCTGCATCTGTGCCGTGACGCTAGGTCGCAGCTCCGCGCGGTAGAGGTTATGTAAATCAGATGCGAGGGATCAGGTGTGGCGACACGCTGGTCGGAGGGGCCTCGGCTCACCTGGCCGTTCCGCTGTGACCAGAACACAGGGGGAGGCGTGCGGCACGAGCAGCATGAAGGGGCGCTCACAAATAAATCCAAATAAACTCCTCCGCTGCTGCGCTGCCCATAGAAGCTTTTCCCCCCAGTCACAAGACATTTCCTCCCTCCCTCTCTGCGCCAAACACAATCTGTCGCCTCCGGCCACAGAGCTTCTAAAACAATATATATATAAAAGTCTCGGACTCGGAAGCCGCCCGATAATCCCCCACCGTACATTTCCTTTAAAGGTGGCGCTCGCCCTCAGTCGTACACGGCCAATATTTGACAGCGACGTGAATTATGAGCACATTCAAAGGCTCCGCACTTCCACTTCTGAACGTCGACTGTTCGGAGGGGTTTAAAAAAAGCGGCTGGCCTCATTTTGCCCTGTATCTTAATGCGTTTTAATGCGGAGCGGCGGGAGATTAAAACGCAGACTCCAGGAGGGGCCGTTTGAGCGGCGGGATCCTGGGAGCCGTAGATAAGGTTTACCTTCAGGGTGTCGGATCACTCCTAAAATGCCTGCTCAGATTTGAAGAAGGGTGGGGGGAAAACATCAAGGATGTTAATTTAGAAAAAGGGGAAAGTCTAGCAGTCATAAATCTGTGCTGTTCTAATTCTTACCCCCCACCCCCCCCCAGCCAGGGTTTCTGACTCTGGGCCTGGCTACCCTACAGTACACATGTTTACTGCATTAATAAAGCTGTTTATGCCCTGCTTACTCCCTCAAGCCTCGCTGTTGGATTTATTGGGAATTTACTCAGTTTATGACTCTGGGACCGTAGTGATGACTCTGAATTGTGTTTCCATCTCGGCTAATACACATCGCCATCACTCATCCCTGTTTATACGCTCCTGCGTATCATATTTGGAAATAAGAAAAGACTGCATGTCCTCCCGGATCCACTCAATTAATTATCTATTCACAGGAATAAATTGAGTACCAATTATCACAGGGCTGGCATTTTGAAGGCTGCATCTCCTTCTGAAAATAGCTAAAATTAGCTTGTGTGCCGTTTCCTCCTGATTTCTGCGAGCGTGCTTGTGAGACGGGCGTGCAGTCGCGAGCCCCTCCCGCATGACTGAGGGTCTCCCCCCTGAGGGCTTTTCTGTCCCCCCCCCCCCCCGTAGATGAAGAGAGGCCTGATCAGCACCCCTCCCTCTGACATGCTGCCCACGGCGGAGGGGGGCAAGGCCAACGCCTGGCTGCGGCAGAAGAACGCGGGCATCTACGTGCGGCCCCGCCTCTTCTCGCCCTACGTGGAGGAGGCCAAGGTAGGAGGAGATGAGAGAAGCTGGGAGATCCTGCTGTTCTCCGTTCAGCAGAGGGGGAGGGGTTACTGTATATATGCATTCGTAATACACAGATGCTCCCTGGTGAAACCATCGGCATAGAAACGAGAGCATAACTGAGTAGAAATGAACAAATGAGCAGAAGGGATTGTTGGAATGTAGTCATCGGGCTGCTATAAATACACTTTATTACACGGTTTCTCCAATATTATGCTGTTCATTGTAGACCAGCAAGCCATGCTGTGAAAGTCACTGACGTGTGTGTGCGTGTGCGTGTGCTTGTGCGTGTGTGTGTCTGCGTGCTCGTGTGTCGCTCTGTCAGTCTGTCCTGGATGAGATGATGGTGGAGCAGACTGACCTGGTGCGACTGCGCATGGTGCGCATGTCCAACGTGCCCGACACCCTGTACATGGTCAACAACGCTGTCCCGCAGTGCTGTCACATGATCAACCACCAGCAAATCACAGGCAGCCAGGCTGTCCCGCCGTCTGTGGTGGCCAATGAAATACCAGGTAAGATGTCAGAGCCCTTCTAAACACTGAATAAAATGCTGAGCATGCAAGCCAGAAAGGAGCTTGTTCCTGGACACGAATACACAGTAAGATACTGCTGAAGCGTTTCTGCGTTTGACTCCAGGAGTTTACTTGCATTGCTTTTTGCCCGGAGGAAAATATTAACATCTCTTGATAAATTAGTATTCAAAGTCTTCTTGTGTTGTGTAGGCGTGCGCTCCACACTCCTCCGCAGTAGCAAACGCACAGAGCCTTGTTTTGACCACGTGTGTATCGCCTTAGGCCAGAATGGCTCCGTCTGAAGCACCGAGCATTATGTTACACCTGTTGCTCATCGTAGGAAGGAACGCAGACGACGGCGTTTTTGCGGCCTCATCGCCGCAGGCCTCGGACTCAATGTCTGCCCACATTAGAGATGAGCACATTCTGCTCTGAACGTGCGAGAGGGTCCCCAGGGCCCTGCCGCTCTTTGGAGTAAAGACGGCTGTCACGCTTGGCCAGGCGGCCGGTGTTAACCTGAGCCATTTCCAGCAGAGCGTGGGGAGGAATCGTTTGAGCTGGAGGGGTTTGATGGTCTTCCAGGGCTCTGTGCAAGCTGAAGGGGTGTGATGGTGGTCCTTTCTCTCCCTTTCTCTCTCTCAGTTCCCAAGCTACCGGTGGTGAGGGAGATGATCCGGCGGCTGCAGGAGCTCCGGCACACGGACCAGGTCCAGCGGGCGTACGCCCTCAACTGCGGCGAGGGCGCCACCGTGAGCTACGAGATCCAGATCCGCGTGCTCCGGGAGTTCGGCCTGCCCGACGGCGCCGCTGAACTGCTGCAGGTGAGCCGGCGGACCTCCGACTGCCCGTGCATGACCAGAGGGCAACCTCAGCAGGCCGTTTAACCGATACCTCCGACCGCCCCGCGTCACCGTAGCAACCACACACAATGGCGGGTCTTCAAAATCGCCGCAGGGGAGTTTGGACTACCGCATGTCACCCTGGGGCACCCACACTCATTTTTTTTGTCGTTTCCTTTTTTCTTTTTTCTTTTTTCTTTTTTGCTGAGGGGAGTTTCAGAGCCTGTGGGGAAGATAATGGAAAATGTAATTGATGGCTGTAGCTGAGATAGACGGAAAGTTCAGTCATTCGGTTACTCACTCTGCGCTGATGTTTAAGCAGTCATGCCAAGCACGCCGCTCACTGGAAAAGGGCACCGCGCAGCAGCTGAGCGCAAAGCCCATATCAAAAAGCGGAAGGCCTGTTCATCGAGCAGGGCGCGGAGCGCTCCAAAGCAAAGGTCGCGATTTATCGATCGGAAAGCGCAATTTAGTGTTTCAAACTTTACAGACTATGCGATAATGATGGGCAAAGCCCAATGTTATTCCGCTTTTCACAGGTTGTTTAATTCATGGTATTAAAGTTATGCGACAGCTGCTCACCGCGTCTCGACTTCCGTTGTAGACAGGTACCCATAGAAAAGCGTTTTAGGACAGAATTCACGTGGATGTGTCACGATAGGCTAATAGAGCTGCTTTCCTGTACAACCTAAACATGTTAGTCTAAGTAATGATGGGACATAAAGGATGGATTTTTAGGCCTCTAGCATGTAAAGTGTGCTTAGCTTTGGATTTTTGTCACTGAAACTAGTCCTCGGATGTCCTTATTTCTGACCCGTGTCTCAGGATTTCGGCTGCTAGTCATGAGGTGCTTTTGGCCTAAATTTGGCGCTAATCGGCTGAGCGGTGAGTCAGCCGAGGTTGACTTCAACTTTCATCATTTAGTTCCTCCCCCGTGCTCTAATGCGTCTGCTTTTGTGAGTGCTGTAATAGCCCAAGCAGCCTAAAAAGGGGATACGGTTCAATGTTTTTTTCTTTTTTCTCACCCTCTCAGAACCCGCACAAGTTCTTCCCGGAGGAGCGCTTCGGAGACGAGAGCCCGGTCCTGGCCCTGCGGCAGGCGGGCCGGTGCAGGGTCAACAGCACCCCGGCGGTGGAGAGCATGTTCACCAACATGGAGGCGCTGGCCAGCTTCCACCCGCCTCTGCCCCCGCCGCCGCCGCCCTACCACCCACCCACCACGCCCAGCAACGCCCAGCTGAAGGCGGGCTGGAGACCCCGGGCCCCCAGCCAGCCCCCGTCCCGCTCCTTCTCCTACCCCTGCAACCACACCCTTCTTCAGCGCCACCCCTCCTCGAAGCACAGCAGCCCTGCCTACCCACCCGGGGCCAAGGCCCTGCCGCCCGACTGCACCAACCCCCAGGGCGTGGGCCGAACCCTGCACCCTGACAAGCAGGGGGTGAGTGGGGATCCCCGGGAAAGCCGGCTGCTTTGCGCGGGTGGCGGAGGGGGGTTTGTGGAGCCATAAAGTTCTTGGGGGTTTCTTAGAAGGAAGATGTAGGTTTTACTGATGGGTGGGAAGGCTTGCTGAAACATCAAACCGCATGAAAAATGTAAACTACTTTGCTGCTGGAAGAATATAGCAGCTGAATGGGATTTCATGGTTATTTTTGTGTAGATTTTGCGTGTTGATGTTGCGTCCTGCTGTTTGACCCAACAGAACATGGAGCCGGTGATCAACGAGTTCATGCCGGACATCGCCATGGGGGTATCAGCCATGAGCCTTAAGGAGCGGCGGATGCCTGAGGCGATGAGTGACAGCGAGGGCCGCGACCCTCACCCTCTCGCCTTGACGGCGCCCCACTACCCCTCGGGGCCTTGCCCCTCCGGCAGGCACGGCCACCCGTCCTGCAAGAAGCACGCGGCGGAAGCCAAGACCGAGGCCCGGCCCGAGTTCCCAGACCTGTACGACTTTCCCTGCCGGCCGGCCACCCCGGGCTCTGGCCACCATGCCCCCTCCCCTCTGCAGGGCTCCTACGCCGGGCCCCCTGACCTCTACAGCCACAGCCGCCCTCCCGCCGTTCCCCCACACCCGCCATCCTACATGCCCGACATGCACCCCCCGGGCCACCCACCCGGCCGTCCAGCCGACGCCCTGCGCCTGGACATGCTGGAGCAGCCCCCACAGCGACTGGACCTGGCCCTGGCCACACAGGGCGGCCTGCAGGGGGGCGGCGGCCACGTCCCTAGGGGCCGCAGCCGAAACGAGTCGGACCTCACGTGCGGCCTGGGGCCGTCCCGCTCACCCAGCATGGGCCTGGACGCCTACGAGGAACGCCCCGCCACCCGCAGACCCACCCCCGAGGGGATGGGGGGCGGAGCGGAGCCTCCGGGGGGCCAACTGGCCCACAGGAACAGTGCTAGTGAAGAGGCCGTCGCCAGCAGGGACCGTAGGTCGCCAAACAAGCCAGAGTACCCTTACAAGAAATCTGCACTTTAACGGGATGGAGAGGACTCGCGAAAGGGAAGGTGGAGATGACTCTGCTCCTTTTCTCTGCAGACAGTGGAGCTCTGACCGGTGCACATACACCCTTCAGAGGACTCCGGTTGTAAGGCACTAAGCACAGGGTGACCCACTGAGGCTACTGGACAGGGTCCAGGGCTGCATCCCACACTTGTCAACGCGGCGTCATCAAAGGGTTGGTTTGGTTCGAGGGGCCGCGTGCATAACCGCAGCGAAGCCATGTCTTAGCTAGGCCCCTCCACGGGTTCACGGTTCACGTCGCCCTAAAATGTCCGTGTCTCGCGCGCCCACGCTAACCTCAGCACAGCCGTCCGGCCATAAGCAAGACCGGTCGCAGAGTGCACTTTAACGGAAAAGTGGAAGCTTTTCCGTCTTAATTATTTTCTCCCTCCAGCCCACAAGTCCACAGAGAAAGGTGCTGTTGACCCTCCCGGCCCCTCTGATTGGCCGATTGACCCTATGCCCTCGGCGTTATCAGTCTTCCCATGATCCTCACTCCCTCCACCCTCACTTCCATTCATTATTTCTTTTCTTCCAGGAGCATAATTGCATCGCTGGCTAACAGCTAAATGATAAGAAGATAACAAAAGGCTAGACTTTCAACAATGCGCAGCTGCAGCATAATGTTTTCATTCCAGTTATTTCTTGATACTGCGGATGACAGTGATGTGCTCGTTTTTCTGTTTGTCCACATTTTCCTTAGCTTTGTAGTGAATAGGATTTGCAGGTTATTATCCTGGAATTGTCATTTTGCCACATTTGGCCTGCGATGATTGGTCTCCCTTGTGAAGGAAGTAATAGCATTGAGCGCTAGGTAGCTTACGTTTGCAAATAATTTAAGGTTTGAAAAGGGGAAGCTTGAAGGGCTCACATTAAATAATTATTAAATATGAGAAAAAAATTCCCTCCTACCAGAGACATCTTATTGTTGCCATTGCTATGAAAAAGAGTTACAGAATCACGTTGTAGAAGGAAATGAGCACGCGGTGGAGGTTTGTGCAGGCTTGTTCCTAAGCAGCGGGGACCGGTGGAATCAAAGCCACCCTCTGTCGCTCATTATTCCCATGGTGCTGTTCGCCGGCCCTGAGCGCAGGTAGATCCTGCGCATTATCTTAGCCCGAGGCGGCGCGGTAAACCAGGGGCTTCCAGCCGCGTATACTGATGAAGCCTGGCGAGGTTAGCAGACAGGCTTTTATTATCACAGCAAGCCTCGCGCCCGACCGCGGGGTCTCCGCCACGGCCGCGAGCCGTTCCCCGTCCTCCTCAAATCTGCGCTCAGAGACTCGGCGGTTTCCCTGATCTCGACCAAGCCAACCCCGCCGCGCGTTTCCTGACCGTGGTCAGACCCGCCCGCCATTGACAGACTGTGCCCCGCGTCGTCTCCGGACCCTGCGGCGAACCCTGTAGCTGTGCGATCAGGAGAAATGACTACGATTATAATGATGTCCGACGGAGCCTATTAACGAGGGAACGGCCGGTCCCTCCTCTGGGAACTCTGCAACCTCCAGTCTTTCCGGCGGTTACCGCTGGAAAACAGACACAAAGGGTTCCATTATAAACCAGCACACCTGTACCACGGCCACCATAATCATAACAGAGGAGTAATCTGAAGTTTCCGCAAGCCCCCCCCTTTTCTTTTTCCCCTTCAACCTGCAGCACTTATATATTCTTCATCGTATTGCTGTTTATTTTTATTTTCCTTTGGATCTCTTACTGGGTTTTACTAGTCAAACAGGCCGCACCCTGGTTCCGTTTGGGGTCGGCACAGGAAGTAAGGAGGCGCCAGCGCTGAGGCTTCCTTCCCTTTGAACACGCCCAGCAGCCGAGGCCTCGCTCTCGCTGCGAGAAAACGCAGAGGGGAAAGGGGACGCGGGAGGAAGGGGCGACGCGCTCTGCAGGCGAAGGGTTAATGCTAACGCTAACGTGTAGGTGACCCTAGGAAAGGCTTGTGTTCCACCTGGCTGTGTAGTTTACCCTTTACCATGGAGGTGACTGTAAACCAGTGAGAATCTAACCAGTCATCTGCGCTCGGCAGTTATTCCATGTGCTCTTTTTAATCAAGCCTGTAATTACATACTGGTAACAAAACAACCTATCTAATTAAGTCCATCGAGCTGCATGCAATCAGAAACTACAGACAACAGTTCAGTTGGGCAGTAGGTGAATGCCTATTTTTTCCCCCCATTTCTTTCAGTGGCAGCGAATGCAATATAAAAAGCCTTAACATGATGACTTTTTCTTTGCACTCCAGTTGATGACTGGATCTGCTTCCTTAGAGGTGCTGTGCTTGTTCTGTTCATCGTGGCGGTAGTCCGCTGCTGACGCTCTTCTGTGCCAATTTATACTTGAACCGCGCTTGCTAGCGCACCCCAGAGACCCCTCCCACCAGCTCGGTTCTCATAATCTCTACAGCGCCATCTCCTGGACTGATTTTGAACGTGGACGGCAGGCTACTCCCGTTTCCACTGTTCTGTACAACGGTTTTCTACCTCTGTCCATCAATGTATCCCCCCCCCCCCCCCCCAATCCCCTATAACAACTGTATGCGGTTTATTTTTCTCATAATTATACATTTTCTTTCGTATTTCATACACCTGCTGCCATAACTGCTTTTAACCAGGTATTCTCTTATATGCAATCCTCCAGTATTTACAGAGTATTCACAAAGTTATGTTTTGACATTTATTATTCATCATCATCATCATCATCGGCAAGAGCTGAAATTACTGGCTAGCACCTTAAATATGAAAAGACATCAGTGAATTTCTGCAGTTGTTGGGGGAGGCTCGTCAGCCCCTTTAAAGTCCTTTGTGGACTCTAAACCCCCCCCATTATTTTCCTCCACTATCACTAAAATATACAGCTCCTACTTCACAGCAGTTTCACATGGCGGATGTTTGAACTCTGAAGCGAGCATGTTGGGGCTCCTGCCCTCTGTGCTGTCCGGCCACCATGCTGTACACCAGAGGGAATGGCTCGGCTTAATGCCTCAACCGTCATGCTGTGTTGAGGCTCAAGGCTTCCTTAGAGGGCGCCAAGCTCTGAGATCAAGCTCAGAGATCAAGCTCCATTAACAATACCTGTTAGCATGCTGGACTATACTGTCCACTCACACACTGTCCTTAAATACAAGAGACCGGCATTAAAGCGTCATGAAATCTCAGGAGTGAGGCCTCAGAAATGGACTTGGGAAAAGGTTGGAGAAACGACCTTTAGCGGCTCCAGTCAGGAGAGATGGCGAGGGACATCGGTCTATTCTATCTTTTTTTTTCTTTTTTTCCGTCAGGAGTAGTTTTTGGTTGAAGGACTACTTTGCCTGGAAGGGGTTTTTTTCCATTGTTGCCTTGATTTGTTGTAGTTTATGACAATCGTTATGCTTTGACAATCTCTCCGCACCCCCCCATGTTCCAGGCCAGAAAATGCTAACCTCTCCTGGAGACATTCTGTTCCCAAAACGCCAGCGTCTTAAAATCTCTTTATGACCCCGAGTGGAAATGTCATGGCCCCGCTCAGCCAAGCACAGGCAAAGGAGACCGAAATAGCACACTGACCCAGCCGTAGGCACGAGAGGGCCCCAGCTTGCCCCCCCCTGCCCAACACAGTCCCATACAGAACGGAGAAGTCCTCCAGATTCAGTAACATTGCATATTTGTTGATGTATTATACTATTATAGCTTTTCATTTAAGGAAAACAACATAATACATCAACTTACTCAATCTGAATTAAATGGTGCACGATTCAAGCTACACTTTGAGCCACCATTAATAATAGACAGTCTGTGCTGGTGGCTGCTTTTTCTTTCATTTTGAAATCCCCTAACCGCCCGCAGTCTACCATCTTAGCTGGGTTATATTGCACTTGGGATTTGCAGGTGAACCAGGTGAGATGGTGACTCGGCTCTGGCAGTGTTTGGTAATTCCTCCAGTGGTGTCTGTTCCATGTTGTGTGTGGCAGGTTTCCTGAAAACTGTCTTCACAGAATGGACACTGCTCTCCCCCCCCCTCAATTCCGGTATTTTACTGGCTCATGTTGTATGTCTACAGGTTGCATATCTCTTTGTTGAGAATGAAGGGAATGAAGGGATTGTGGAAATATGTGTAGCATCATGTCCCATGTTTATGGCCATACTGAAAACCAATGTAATTGGTTTGGTGAACCTGGACCCTACTTTGCTCTGAAAGAGAAAAGGGAACTTGTTATTATATATTTGTAGTCCATGAATAGTGTCCGTGAAAAAGAGGGACTGTGTTACTAAGTTGTCAGGTGCTTGAAGTAGAGCTAATGGGGGCGTTGGCAGAGTAATTACGGTCAATGGATGTTCAAACGAATGGTTCGCCCTATAGTTTGAGAACAGGAAGTTTGGAAATTCAGATGTAAACCCTTTAATAAGAGCCAGTATGAGTTGCTTAAACAGGAACTTACTCCTGACCTAGTTCCCCTGAGAGGCAGATGAGATGTAAGCTATTTCTTTCCTTTTTTGAGATGTGGAAAGATGCCGCAAAATGCAGACTTACCCTTCATACTCAAACACAGTTCAAGTCTGACCTCCAGGAGAACTCAACCCGTCGACACGTCTTTAGAGTGGCAGGTTTTTCCATGAAAAGGTAAACTACAAAAAACAGGGCTAGAGTGTGTTGCTTATGCTCCGTTTGAGATGTTGCGAGACAGATCCTGTCTGGGATTGTCGCAATTTTCATTAGCTGCCTCCTGTGATTTTGAGATGTCATTCATATTCACATAACGTGTCAGGTCCGACAACCGATTCATGAATCACAACAATGGTCATCAAAGGCAATCCGTTTATTGTTCAGTATCGTTTCCCCCGAAAGTCGTTCAGTAATAAGGAGCTAATGTGGCAGTTTGTTGTAAATGAGCTGTATTGCTGTTTGTAGTTCTTTGCACTTCCGATGTACAAGACTTACCACTGCACTACAATGGACATCTTAATTCTTAGTTGTTCATCCATCTGCAAATGCAGTGAGGATTTATACAGTCACCCATTCACATCCCATTCTCTTGCATCCCATATCGACACTTTTCTTATTAATTTCATCTTCATTAGCGTAATGTTTCCAGGCGTAGCGCGCACTCAGTATTATCAGACGCCGCATGATCTGGTACATTAAACTCTAACGTCTCGACGGTTTTAAAAAAATGAGTAGTTTGAAACAACGATTTGATACCGCTACGCGTTAAAGCGGTGTGACTGTAAAGTAGCACAAGAACTTTGAGAAGGTCAACGGAAACGTGTTTTAAATTTATTCTCCACGCAAGTTTTGTTGCAGTGAAGAAGCTACTGAGCAAAAGCAGCTTTTTCCATTTTCCATCCTGTTTGCTTCATGGGGAAAAAATGCAGACTGCCATGTTTTGTTTTTTTCTCGGTTTTTAGCTCTGTTTTCTGGGAAGATTTTCTGCCTCTTCTTGGAGATCCTTCTTGTGTTTTCCTTTGTATAGAGACAAGTTAGTGCCTTCCCTGCCAGAGGCTGGGCATTTTCTTGAGAAGTGAACTTTTGTCCTATGCAAGCGTTTTCTATAAACCTGCATAAACCAGTCCTTTGTAAAACTAGTAATGCTTCATGTATATAGTGTTTTTGAGAAATAGTATTTTTTAATTTTTAGGTACCTTTGAACAGAAACTTCTGGAAATTTGTGGTTTGGTAAATATACATTTTTTATATATATAAAACAAAGGTGGGTTGTATTTGTTGTATATATATAAACACTTTCTTGTAGATTCCCATAACGAGTTGTACAAAGTTTCACTGGTTCTATTTTTCTACTGTCATCTCAGAGGGGGGGTGTATCAGTGATTAACTTAAATTTGCAACTAGGTGGCATCTTCAAAATAAACTGCTTCCATGGAAATTCCATAGTCTGTATTTTTTCATTACCATTTATAAAGGTCCAAAGGCAGAATGCTAAGCAGTAAAATCAATCTCCAGCCGAAGTACTTTTTGTTAGTTTTTGTTATTTTATATCCACATGTTAAAATAAACCAATTTGTATGCAAACATTGCATAGAAAGTATATTGAGATAAGAGACTCCAAGGGCTTTGGAACAAAATTTGGATGGTGAACAACAACTCACAAAATGCCACTGTCACATTATTCAATTTTATTTGTGAGAAACACGTCCTAGACTACAAACATGAACACAAACTAGGAAAACTCAGAGAAATGTTTTAAAAACTCATTACCTGCCTGTCTCGGCAGCATTGTAGCAGCAAAGTGATCCAGCACTATGAGAGTCATAGAACAGGCCACTCAAAAGGAACAATAAGTGGGGAAACGAGGATCATCACCCCATCATTGTGGGATTCATATAAATTCCAACAGTATGAAAACAACCTTGCACCAAACACTGCTTTAACACAACATTCAGACCGAATGTGTTGAGGGAGCAAAAACAGTTGAAGACATAAGGTTCCCGGCGAGGCGGGATCATCGGTCGCTGAGGTTCCGTAGCCTCATCACAGCCGAGGTTGCGTTTCGCTGGAGGGCCGGCGCGACAGATGGACACAAAACCAACAGTCCGTGGCCGGAGTCTGCAGGTGGCTCGCCGCGTTCCTGTCCGCACGAGCCCGCTCTGCGACGACCATTTCCCAACCGCAAAACCACCTGCCTTCAGTCCTTCCTCCTCCTCCTCTTCCTCCTGCTCGGTCTCTCACAAGACACTGCAGGCGTAACAGCGCCAATCGTGTTAAAAGAAACATTAACTTTTACGAAGTTCAACGCTGGTCTTACAAACTTCAGACACCACGTTAAGCTTTTACTGAAAAACAGACTCAGACGGCAGCATAGAGTACCCGTCGTCCTGAGACAAAGTAAATAATAATAATAATAATAATCAGTTGTGGCTGAAGTATTATATTGCAAATCCTACTAAGATGCAAGGAGCTGGGTCAGGCTCTGAGGAGTTGTCAGCTGCAATAGTACTGGCCCACGCTTGTTCGCCTCCTTTTCCGCACCTGTAGCTCCTCAAAGAAATTCTTGATGTCTTCAGGGGTCACCGCCTGACAGAGGGCGAGAGAGAGAGTATAATGCATGTACCTGGGGCCGCATTTATGAAAAAAAGTACTTGGACGTCTAACTTTCACGTAAGCACATTTCTTTAAATGGACGTAAGCATTATTTATAAAAATGGCTGCGCTTGTTTAAAATGTCTGTCGTATGTACTTACGTCTATATATCAAATTAACTTCTAATTGAACGCATGTCAATGAGCTCTGCAATTGCGCCCTGGGGCTAAATTAAAGATACGACTTGTAAATCGTTCCCACTTTTCAAGTTTTATTTCCCTACTCCTAGTTATGTCATGGAGAATTATCATTAATCATTGCTGTGTGGGGATTTCCCATAGAATGACAGATATAATTTAACAAACAGTTTTAAAAAAACACGCCCACAAGCGATCAATTGTGAGAGGCGAGGGCGATGCCAGGAGATTTCATTGCTTTTTGTGGGGCTTCTGGGTAACTGGTCAGTGTGGTCACTAGGGATGTGCGCGTTTAGTCGACTAGTCGAATAAACGTTGCTACCCTCGCTAGTCGGCACCAGAAATACTAGTCGGTTAAACTTATTATTTTATTAATGTACACATTTAAATTACATATTGAGATAATTTGCACTAAAATGTCATGTTTTCCTGGTCAAATGTTGCTTTATAAAAAAACAACGCCGGATTAAAAACATATATTTTTTTTAAGCGAAGGAAAAAAACAAATCGCATTAGCCTGTTCGCCCTGCAAGTTAAACCAGCGAGATAGAAAGAGTAAGTAGGCCTATCGCGTTGTTGAATAGCCCAATAAAACTAATGTCACGTCGATCAGTAGACCAAATTGTTATTTTTTTGTGGGCCTATTATTGGTAGTTTTTCTGATGGCCGATTATTATTTTTTACTGTATTTGCTACGCGATCGCGTTCACCCAATGAAAATGCCGTTGTAATAATCAGGCACGTTTCCTAAAAATGTTTTGTTACGTTGAATATTGTTTTCAATAAATGTTATTTGTTAACTTTTATTTAGTGAGTTGTCGTGTTTTGTAGGATAATGTGCAATGTTCATAATGCAAGGCGCAAAGTGCCACACATTTCAGCGGCATTTAAAATACGATTTGGTTATTGAAGTATGTGATTAACGGTTTCAAATGGCTCTTATAATATACGCAATATTTTTTCGGACAATGTTCGGAGGCTGTTCACGGAGACGGCGAGTGGCGCTTTCTTACCATTCCGTCCTGTGCAAACCTCTGCAGGTACTCCTTCAATTCGGTCTTCATGTCATTGTACTCTAGAGAGAGGAGAATCCAGATTACACGCAGACATTTTAGAAAGGGGCACTTTGCTTTGCTCTAAAGACGGTACATTTTCTCTACATTAAATGAGCATTTCCACACTTTTTCGTCTCGTTTCATTCCCTCACCATAGATAATCTCCAGCTGCTGTACGTGGTCCAGTGTGTTCAAAGCTGACATCAGGAGGTCGTCTTCCTCCTGCTCTGCCTTGCCCCTGTTCTCGTAGGCCAGGACCGTGTCCGACTCGTCCAGCAGGAAGGGCACGCCTGCTTCGACGTAGGCTCTCTGAACACAGCAAGTGGGGTTACTTTCAGGGGGGAATGAGCCACAGCTTAAAACTCTTGTCAAATCCTGTTAGGAAGACATAAATACACCCTCCCCACAGAGTACACCAAACCTAAGAACACACATAGGGATTGTCCCTGAATAAGATGTGCGACAAGCAAACTGTCTAGAATCTTAAAGGGGTAAACGGTCAGGATGTTAGCACAGCACTTATGAAGAAGAGGCATCTCTGGTAGCGGGGCGGGATACCCGCCACGCGTCCGGGGCAGTACTGTGGCGGAAGAGAAGAGGGTGGCCGCACCTTGCAGCTGATGCAGGTGCACAGCTTGCTGCGCCAGACGTAGGGCCAGAACACGGCCCCCTCCCTGGCCCTCATGGGGCCCTTCCCCTCCATCTCCCGTAGCCTGCACTCCAGAGCAGACGCTTCCATCTCGCAGTGCGTCCGCTTGCCGCTCGTCTGTGCGTCCGTAGCCGCCTACAAAGCAGAGGAGAGGGCATAGTTCATCCTCGATAACATTTAAGACCAGTATATATATTTTTTTTTAAAGCATTCTGCTGCATGTAGCAAAACGTGACTTCACACCGACATGCTCAGGAATAGCGGAGGCTGCGAGCAGTCATTCTCTCTGATTCAGACCGATGTGGATTTTGCGGCACATATGAAGGTTGACTTAAAAAAATGGTTCTTGTTTACTGTGAGAAGCCCTGCCAAGCTGGTCCCTGGAGTTGAGAAATCTGTATTTCACACGGATCATTTATCCGCTAATTACCCACAGGAAGGAGGAGCACGGCAGAAGCTGAGGAAGGTTCATCTGTGGCCACCAAATAATTGCGGCCCATCGCCACCTGCTGGTGGAGAGCTTCCGCACATTGCAGCCGGTTTTATGTAGTTAAGAGTGAGAGGTCCATCCCTGATCTAGATGTACATGAACTGCCAGCACATACATGAACATTTTACACAACTATGAGTTTGTTTATTTGTGCCGATCTATTTTATATGTATCTGAGTAGGAAAACTAGCACATGTCCCAGTACCTTCTCTTTGTCTGGAGAGCTCAGGCTTGCGGATGTCTGCTCTTCTTTCTTCCTGAGGTCGTCGTGTTGTTCCTCCTCTTTCTTCAGGCCACTTTCCTCCATGTTCTCCACATTCACCTCCACCTCCACCTCCGCCTCACAGGGGTCCACTTTGGTCACTGGAGGGGCTGAAAGGAAATGTATTCATCTTGCTATTTTGTCAAGCAAAACTCTTTTTAACTGCTGTTCATTCACAATAGCATTTTGAGAGATGGATTACATCAACCCCCCCAGCTCTCCTTATGTTAGGGATAGGCCCTATCCCCAAATCTCAGCTGTGTGTGTGTGTATGTGAGACTTAAGAAGTGTACCTGCTAGATGGGAGGCGTAGGTCCATAAGAAAGGGGCCTTGTTCATGCATGATTCACACACCATTTCTTGCAGCTCCACGCACTCTGCCAATGCACAGCCCAGGTGCTGCCAAATGAGAGCAGAGAGTTACAACTTCCGTTCTGGCACCTTTACATATGTACACTACCTCCACACACTACGGAGAAAAATATAAAATGGGGTGCTTGCTTGGTGTTAAACACTTTGGTCCTTAAAATGGCCCGTGATGCCAATTACACCCTATAAATAAAATAGAGAAGAAGAAACTAATGCTGGAAAACATTATGGTTTGTTGCCTCTTTTTGGCCAGACCATCAACACTGGAGAATCACTGACACATTGTTTGGAAAAGCTGACACGGCAGTAGAAGCAACTGATTCAACATCTTTGCTTTCTAAATGTTTGTGTTTAATCAGGAGAGGGCGGTACTTGATTTGTCATCCTCTGGTCTATAACTTTAAACTAAATCGTATTTAAGTTTGTTCCAGTCCAAGAGTCCCCCAAGATGCTTACCTTACAATGGAGCCAGTCCTCACAGATAACGCATTGAATCATCTCATCTAAAATCTAGGGGGGGGGGGCGGGGATTGGATTAGGAAATGAATTCATAAAATGCATTACCCACAAGAACCTGCAAACCTCCCCAGATAGAAAAGGCCAATATCTAAAGCGAGGCCCACCTCGGTACGTGTCATTTTTTAGCTTCCTGAACAAGCTCATAACCTTTTCCTCCTTTAACATAATTGTATTTTTGTTTGCATAAGTGAATTGCAAAACACCTTCTTGTACAAAAACAGCCTCTTTCTGGCCTGTTGTTAGTTTTGGAGGGCTGCCATCTAACGGACTTTGCCACGGACAGATATAAGCCTGTTCTAAAAATATTAAATCTTATTTACAAAAAGTCACCTTTTAATTGTGCAACAAACTTTCAATGCAGAAACAAAATATTGCACATACGTAGTAAGACACTTGGTCCTTACCTGGTCCTCCGAGTCTGGGTATGGTCTGTCACAGGTGCAATACAAACCATAGAAGTTGTGGTTGTATTTGTTGTTGGTGTTCAGTCCATCTTTTCCCTTGAGAAGCAAAGTCATCAGGTATAGTAAGCCACTTGAGATAACTACATTTAGAAATAAATGCTAATATGGGTGAAAAATGATCACAACGTACAGGATATAGCTTGCACTTTAACTCTCTGAATTTTCCATTTCCACAATCACACCGAAAATTCCTGCAAAAGAAATGTTGTATTAGTATTAAAGAAGCAGTACACGATACAGCCTTCGCTGCATTATCGTTTATCAAACAGCAGAGGGTGCTATTGTGTCCTATGAAAAACATTTATATTACATGAAAACAACCGCAAATGTAATCTTAGTCTAAAATTAAAGTCGCCTATAACTACATGGGAATCTACTCTGCAAATCAGTACATTGCTCTTGCAGCATATAATTTATATTATTGTTTATTCAGTCCATCGCAGACTAAAGTGTATTTTATGCTTGCATGTCTCTAGTTCACCGTATCATTTGTATTTGTCCATATTAATGGGGGTCTTATAATTCCAGTTTATACCGCTTCAACTACTTGCAGGTCAGCTGCATCTAATGCTGCCTGCCACATTGTGAAGAATTTCTTAAACTTCCAGGACAGATACCACACTACGTTCTGATAACTGTAGCCTGTTGGCTTCTACTTGCACTAACAGTAAGTTGTTTTTTTGTGTGCTATAACAACTTATCGTGTCATTAACACAGAGAAAATACAACAGGCTAGATCTCTAAAGATGAATGTATTGTGTATTAGGTTAGTTTGGTTATTAATATCTATATAGACCCCTTCACGGACTAGTCATCAAAATCTACGCATTTTGGCAAAGGAAGTATACGCTGTGTTACTACGGACCGTAGTAACACAGCAAAATCTTTTTCTCAATGACTTAAATACAGAAAATGGCAGGCTATTGCATTTACAGCTGCATATGTGTATATGCTGGGTTTCTCAACCAAATACGTGTATATATCTGCCCACTAAACACGGAACCATTTCGTAATATCTTGGTTACACCATAGGGATCTCAAAGATTTTCACCGGTTGGTAGGGTAAGTTTAATAGATATCTTGGAAGTTTAGTTGCGCAAGTTAAGTGTAGTCACGCAACCAGCCCTCCGATTTTGGGTTTGTCCCAATACTCTTAAAAATGCATCCTCCTTTCCTCCACAACCACCTTGTGTCCTCCCTCCATCCAATGTTTCAATATTGGAGGAGACAAGCGAAGTGGCTTCAAACTGGGCTCCTGCCGGCAAAAGATACATTGACGTATCCTACCGCGGAAGTCTTTTCACATGTCTAGGTGACATCATCGTGCTCACGCCCACAGATATTGAAAGACCATCCCACGGACTGACACTACCCAAACTTTTTCTACAACAAGTAACAAAATGCCAGTTCTTTTTTGTGGCTCATATCCTACAGACAAATCTGGCAATTTAAGATTGGGAGTAGGTTTATTTATTTGCTTGTTCATGAATGCTGCATAAACACACATAACTCTAAACATAAATAAGCATGGCAGCTCCCATTATTTCAGTATGTGAATATGCTCAAATTAATCTATTCAACCAACCATTTCCAAAGTACCAACAAATTTGATTTCAGATGCTAGTGAGAAATAATTGCTTTCCAGTGTGAACACTGCCATAATATGAACATTGGGAAACAAGAACTCGGATAATGTTTCTGAATTAGCTATATTTGAGATGCAATGAGCTGGCAATAGAATGTAGGCTGTCACAGTATAGCTACAGACAAGTAGATGAGGTGAATTAGTGCTCTGTATGTTCAGACGGGCAAGTCTAGATTCAGGAATTACAGTAAATTGTTATGTTTGCGTATGAGATGTTTACTTTGATCTAATGTTGCTGATTGCATATTAATTAATGTCAGGTACATGTTTGTATACTGTACATGCAACTACTTGTATTTTTACTGTATATGGGCTGACCATGTTTAAGATCTGTGATTGGCTATAAGACTATTTGTGGGCTCGGCATTCTTTTTTTTCCTCTAAAAATTTGGTGCCCAACATGGGGCTGCGCATGTTCAATTGCCACCATAATTCGGAATGTCCGCCAGCTGCATTCCTGGTGCAGCCCCACTGCACAGGACATAACGGTATCTCACCTCGGTGCAAACCCACGGCTTTCCTTTGAAACACCATGCACCATAAAACACCATTTCTCCCTATGCACCATCACCAAGCTCACACAGAGCGGAATCGAAGGAAGATGGCCCTATGCAGATGCATTCAGGCCATGGGCATGCCCCGCCCAGCAGGGCTGCCTGATGAACACGGGCCGACTGGACCCACCCATACCAAGTGCCAATTGCTCGTTGCCCCCTCACTTCATCAACAGTTAACGTCGACTTTCATGACGGAAAAGCAGATAAGCTGTCCCAATTGTCTTAACGCCTCCTCGTTCTCTTTCCTCCACATAATACTGAGTAGGAGTCGATTAGTAGTGGAGGAAAGGAGGTTTGGAGTGAAAAGTATTGGGACGTGCCCTATGTTTTGTTTCCAAAATGCGGGGGCATCTTTACGTCATTGTTTACAAACTGTGAAGGGGTCTATACAGTACATGTAAAACTGACCACGATCTCATCTTATGGTGTAAGTTAAGCAAAAACAATTCGACAATGCTGTATTTCTTCCTTAGACTTTCAATTCTGCAAAACTCAAACGAAGTTTAACAATGTGAGGCAGATGGCAAGGCGACATGCTATATTAGCCTACCTACCGTTTAGTGTAGAGCTCGAAGAGATCATGTCCCTCGTGACATTTGTAGGAACAAGCAAGGCATATCCCAGCCGGCTCCTCGCCGCTTGGTGTGCAAGTGCTGCACGCGTAGAGCGCCTGCCTCTTTACGTACCCCTGGTGAAAATTGTAAACAATGAAAACTAACTCGTTACTGTATCCACTTAACCATCTACAGTTCCACAATTAGCCCCCATAATTCCAGTGCGATCACTAGAGGCACGCGTGGCGTTTGATGGGTTTCAATTCGTTTTAACAGATAAATATGCAGTTTGCTGAGAGAACATTGATCCAACACTAGCTAATAGGTAAGTTAATCTAGCAACCAGGTAGGACACAGAACTAGCCAATTAAGTTAGCTTCGAAACTGTATTTGCTAGGATACCAGTTAGCTATTGAAATAAATTAGCTAACTAGCTACAAATAATTATAAAATTTAACTTACAATGAATCACTCGACTGGTACATTTGGACAAACAAAGATGGCCAAATAGTTTTCTAGGCAGCCACAATACAGGAATTGACGTTGGGTGAATACCTGGGGATATGAGCAATTATCAGGATCGCTACCACCCAAAACGGCAGCTGCTTCATTTTCTAATTCTTGGTCTTCCTCTAAGACTTCCACCAAAGAGACGGTGTGCTCGTCTGTCCCATTTACCGCCATCATTAGAATGTTGTACCCTTCCTAGTCAGGAGGAAGCCGAATCGAAGCTGCACAGCGCCTGCGCACCGCCAAACGGCGCGTTTTCGCCATAGCCTACCTGAACGGACAATCAAGAGATGCAAGACGTTGGATTTTTTGTCCATACGTACTACACCATTATGCAGAGCCAGTATTCAGGGCTGAATCGGAATCAATGTGATTTTCCAACCTTGTCTTAATTCAAATTTAACAAGTGTTTTGGAATAATCTTTAACTAATGGCAAATGTTTTTATTGGAACATGCAAACGTGAAAATATTTTTTGGCAAATCATTTTTGCTTTCCTTTGAATATTTATGAAATGTTTCACATTTTGTTCGGGAAGTTACCATGCCTGATTGAATAATGTTAACGTCGTTTATTTGTTCATTAAGTTAGCCGACTAACTAGTCTGCTTTCGAGCTGGCTCTCAAGATTGTTATTGCGTTTAATTTCCGCGATCTGGTTTATATATAGGCTGCATATATTAAATCATGTCTATTAAGTTCCCAGATGGACTAAAATCTGACTAAAATGCGCATGCAACTTTCTCCTTTTAATTGTAACATCTTTATCTTGCTAACTTATTCCACCATCTTTAGCGACACCAAGCAAAAACCGCTGTTTTTTCAAGTTCACCGCTGCGTGTGGTCTGTCGGATATACCAAGATGGCTCACCTCGCGTTGTGTAGCCACTCCGTAGCTTTACAGTAACAATACTTTCACAAAGCTGTACTTAGCGGTTTTTATGATAGTGGAAGTCCCTACCATTTGGTTATCTGTACATGAGTGATAATTATAATTAACCTATACTATAATAAATTAAACAAACTGCTTGCTATGAAACAAACGACTTAAGCAAGAGAGGTGTCTCTCCACAAGACATATTTAATCAAACAAATTGTAGGAGGTGTAGGCATTCTTTAACCTTCGTCATGCTGATTAAGATCTCGTTTTGTAACTTTTTAATTTTACCATAGCTTAAGTATAATTGTTGAGACCCCTATAACCATTTATAAGTCTATCAAATAAACATTTTGATACATATTTTCTCTGCATGAGGGATACGCTAATGATGATCCTGAACCTGTTTAAAACTGTTTTGCATAACTGCTTCAAATGTGTTTAACTTTGTTAATAATGTGATGAGCAAAGTTTACCAATAATGAAACAACATTTGCAATTAAGTTCCTTTTTAAACCATGTTTTAGAAGTCAACTATACTTTTGAAACATGTTTTACTTTATTTTTAAAGTCAAATCACAGTGCAATTTTTAAAAGGTCAAAACAGTACCCCAATATAAATACCCTCAAATTGACATGTACTGACAAGCCCTTTCAGATGAATATAGAGAAAACTTTCAAACACATTGAGAAATATTATTTAGACACAAAAAATAATGAATATGGCCTTTTAACTTCAGGCCATGACCAATCTCCATCTCCACAGTACAAAGATAAACACTCTCAAGATACTGATTAGAAACAACCTGCTCAGGCAACACAATGTTAATCTCCTTCTGGACCAGGGGTGGGCAACTCCAGTTGCAGGTTTTTGCTGCCACCACTTATCCTGCCTCAATCAGCTAATCAGTCATACACAACAACACAGATTCACTCGCAGATTAGACCACAATAAAACACTAAAATGCACACAGGCACTAGAACATTCATCAGCTGCTGTTCATATCACAGAATGTAGTTAAAATATCAGCTAACGTAAATGATTGGGCTAATTAAATCATTAAGGGCAGAAGTTAGTCTGAAATCCATAAACAGATACGGCCCTCCAGAACTGGAGTTGCCCACCCCTGTTCTAGACCGTGACTAGCACAGGATTTCATCAGCAGTCTTTGAATTGGAGGATGTTCTTCTACAACACCTTTTAAGTTCTAATGCAGGGGTGGCCAATTCCAGGCCTCGCGGGCCGGTGTGTATGCAGGGTTTTACTACCACCAGTTACCACGGTTCAATCAGCTAATTAGTCATACACACAATCACCGATTCACTTGTAAATTACAGAACGATAAAATGCTACAATACACGCATTGACGCATACCGGCACAAGAACATTCATCAGCTGCTTTTCATATCGCGGATATGTAGATTAAAATATCAGATCGTGTAAACGATTGGGCTAATTAAATAATTGTTAACTGGCGGCAGCAAAAACCTGCATACACACCGGCCCGCGAGGCCTGGAATTGGCCACCCCTGTTCTAATGGATAAGCCTGTGATACATTCAAAATCTGACCAAAGCACAGGTGATCACACTAGTCTTGATCATACATACTTTATGGTATATAAGTAATACAAGTTTTGCGTCTTTGAAAGGCAAAAAAATAAAAAATAAAAACAATTTTGGCAAAACCTTTTTCCTTGTTCAATATAAAAATTAAACAAACTAATCATTAAATAAAAATACTGAATTTAATTTCTTCATATGGTTACAGATGCTCTTATTGAGAAAGACAAAATAAAGATCTCACTCTACCCAGTATTTTATAGACAATAGTAAGTTTGAAAGTAATTATTAGATTATGTGATGAATGATTATATGATTAGAACATCTACATAATTATAATTTTTTATTTCAACGGTTATTTCACGAAACAAAAAACTTTATTCGTCTTGGGTTGTTATGAGTATGTTTTCCAAAAAATCTATTTAAAAAGTGTTGTGCTTTAAAGAAATAATCAATCTATGCTACAAATCTATGTAACAAATGAAGAACTGTACCTATATTGTATTTCATAAATGTATATCTGCTTTTGTTAACAGTTCACTGCATTCTTAATAACAAGGAAGCCATTTCATATTATAGTATTCACTTGTTGTTCCAACATTTCATGTACTCTGACAGATATGACGGGACACAATAGTAAATGCAGATCTATGAAATAAACATTCACAAATTGTGGTTTAAATACAAAGGTATAATTATCATTTCATTATGTTGTCCTTTGTGGGCGTATTCTTTTGACAGGCACACCTTTGTGTATTTCCTAAGTATGTTCCAAACACAAGGCCCTGTTTCTCTTAGAATAGCACTTGGTATGCAGTCTGTTAGTACACTACAGTTTTTAGACTGAACACAAATTTCACTTGTAAATAACTTAAGTGGACTATTATTTTCCCCAATGGCTGGTACTGTCAACACAACTTGGAATCTGCTGTACTTTGTGATTTTTCCTACAGCAAGAGGCAAGAGACTCCACAGCATTTCTGGAATCCACTGCCGAAAACAATTTTACACATATAACAACTTAAAAATAGCAGTGCTCAAAATTATTTTACAATACATTCCACTCAACAAGCCATAAACCCCAAAGAAGGGAGTGTCAAACTACATGTGGCTTTCTACAATACTCAACGGTATCACTTGGCCAAATGTTTTTATGTATTTATACAACATAGGGTTACTACCTTCCAGGTATATTATTTCCCTTTTCCAAGAGCTGACTGATTTCACACCACAATGAATTGTAAAAAAGCACAACAGATGCAACAGAAGTAAACAGGTCTATCAAGTGTAAGATATTGATTCCCTTATCAAACCCATTAAATTGACACATTGGTACCGTTTCCTTTCAATTAACTTAATTATTATGTGCGGAGTGCTGAACAATCTGTGTCGGAATCCAAAATTAAATGAGCTGGGAGTGTACCCCTCCCCTCCTCTTTCCATTCTGTCCATTTGACAGTGTGCATCTGTGTTACTATCTATTTTCCTCACCCACTATTAAGTGTCAATCAGCTGCAGCTGGCTGATCTGATTGGATGCTTTAGCAAAGGTCTGGTGACGGTTGCATAACATTGCCAGACAGATGGGTAGGATGCAATAACCCATGGTCTTTGGGTTAGCACGGGTACAGGAGTAGAGGAAGAGGAACACTTGGAGGTAGGGGATGAGGAAGATGGTGCCCCACAACCAAAATGGGAAAGAGAGGAGTCGCATTTTCAAACTGTGCATCCATGAAGAGGGTGAGTTAGATGAAGAGTTTGGGTCCCCAGGTAGTGAGGGTTCTTGGGCCTTTTGAGCCTGTTCAACATGCTCCAATGTCAGTCGATTGTATCTCTGGTTAATCTCAAACACATAGTAGAAGGCTGCCACACTAGCCAAAAGGTACAGACCCACACCAATCCATCCCATCCGCTGGCGGAAGTTCATCATTCTCCATACTCCTCTCTGAAAAGAAAATACCAGAACTGTCAACAGCTGAAACGTAAACAAACTCCTGTTATCTCTGTAGAGATAATGAGAACTTTCAAAAAGTTTTGTTATTTTAATCCGTGCCAAGGCAAGCCATTTGAATAATCCAGACGACTGATAATAGCTTTTTAGTAGATTATAACGTTACATGTACCGTTATCAATAAAGAGTGCTCTTGAATTAATTCTGACTTTTTGTTGCTAAACCGAAAAATGCACATACAGGTGCAGCTCAAAAAATTTGAATATCGTGGAAAAAGTTCAATATTTTTTGTCACTCATTTCAGAAAGTGAAACTCATATATTATATAGATTCATTACACATAGAGTGAAATATTTCAAGCCTTTATTTCTTGTAATTTTGATGATTATGGCTTACAGTTAATGAAACCCAAAATTCAGTGTCTCAGAAAATTAGAATATTTTTGCTTTAACATATTTTTAAAGTATCATATTTAATATTTGGTCACATATCCTTTGCATGCTGTTACTTCCTGAAGTCTGTGACCAATCAACATCAAAAGACTCTCGAATCTTATTTTCAGGTACTGTTACAAGCGATACTATAACCTCTCTGCATTTGAACTGATCTCTATGAGAATTGGGGGGTAAGACTAGATTCAGCTGTAAATTACGCTGGTACAGTATGGAACACATGACTGGCGAAATGGTATCAAGGGTCTAAGGCAGGGGTGGCCAATTCCAGGCCTCGCGGGCCGGTGTGTATGCATGTTTTTACTGCCACCAGTTACCACGGTTCAATCAGCTAATTAGTCATACACACAATCACCGATTCACTTGTAAATTACAGAACGATAAAATGCTACAATACACGCATTGACGCATACCGGCACAAGAACATTCATCAGCTGCTTTTCATATCGCGGATATGTAGATTAAAATATCAGATCGTGTAAACGATTGGGCTAATTCAATAATTGTTAACTGGCGGCAGCAAAAACCTGCATACACACCGGCCCGCGAGGCCTGGAATTGGCCACCCCTGGTCTAAGGTATCAAACGAGCCCCAAACCATCACTCTGTGGCCAGATATGGAGGATGTGGATGGATCCCTTTAAGGGTTGTTTCTCCTGACTTTTTTCCCCATAGAGTTCTATAGGAAAATGAGTCAGGAGAAATAACCCTTGCAGTGATCCATCCACATCTACTCCATATCTGGCAACAGAGTGATGGTTTGGGGCTCGTTCGACAGCTCAGACCTTTGATGACTTACAGCCATTTAGCCAGCCATGTGTTCCATACTGTACCAGTGTAATTTACAGCTGAATCTAGTCTCACCCCCCAATTCCCATAGAGATCAGTTCAAATGCAGAGAGGTTATAGTATCGCTTGTAACAGTACCTGAAAATAAGATTCGAGAGTCTTTTGATGTTGATTGGTCACAGACTTCAGGAAGTAACAGCATGCAAAGGATATGCGACCAAATATTAAATATGATACTTTACAAATATGTTAAAGCAAAATATTCAAATTTTCTGAGACACTGAATTTTGGGTTTCATTAACTGTAAGCCATAATCATCAAAATTACAAGAAATAAAGGCTTGAAATATTTCACTCTGTGTGTAATGAATCTATATAATATGTGAGTTTCACTTTCTGAAATGAGTGACAAAAAATATTGAACTTTTTCACGATATTCTAATTTTTTGAGCTGCACCTGTATATAGTGGTATACTAAATTCGCGATATAATTCGTGTGCCAATTAACAAGGAGAAACATATTTGTAACTAGCCACATCTTAATGGAAATTTCTGCTTGACAAAAAACTGTAGGCTACTGTAGTGCTTGCACAGCAGTGCTAGCTAGGACTAAACGAGAATGATACGTTGACATTAGTTAAGTTAGCACTAAATAGCTAGTTAGCGAACGTTAACTAACACGTTAATGGACTCTTGTAGATTTCAATCCAGTAACGGTAGAATCTAGACTACTGCTCGCTAGTTTTTATTTCATTTTTAAGCGAGCTGACAAGTCACCACTACGCTAGCTACAAAAGTATGCTGCTGAGCGTCGAGCTAGCCAAGTTAACAGTCTTGGCTTACTTCGTTTTACGTTATTTCTTCTAGGTAGCGAGCCAGCTCTTTAAATACAACACATACCTGCCAGCTTGATAGGTAGATAGCATTTTAAAGCAAAACGAGCTGGCTAACATATGCATTGCGTTTCAGTCTGTCCATCTAGATCACTTTTACAAGCAAGCTAGCTAACACAGTATTGTTACCAAACATTATCTCGCAAAATTTAAACTGTATAACGTTATTATCTCGCAAAGCACATTACGTTCCAGCTAGCTGAATAATGAATTGTCAAGTAGCCTACACTAATGTTTGCAATGTACAGAAAGTACACAGGTGACCAGTAAGTTATCCAACTAACTACAAACCAGCAGGCACCTGGCTAGTTGTGTCACTAGATTTTAATCAGCTGAGAAGCTTGTATATCTAGTTAGCGATCAAGCTGTTAGCTATCGTAACACCTTGACAAAACATTGACAGTGTCAGGTAGACTATCAATTATCTATAACCTTTATTCTGCTATAAAACAATATACTCACAGCTCACTATATCATAGTCTCCTAACTATTTTAATTTGGTGACCATGTCCTTCACAGGTTTCTTTCTTTTGTTTATTGCCGCCTGTTCCCCATGCCTTCGTTGACATCAGATCCGTGTGTGTAGCTACCAGACTAGTGTAAAGCATAGACCATAGAGAATATGATATAAATATGCATGTCTATGGCATAGACTATAGAAAAAAGCTAGCCAAAACTAGTTCCGGTCGCCACCAGGGCACGACAAAATCAAAATTAAAGCCGAACTTTGAATTCTGTTTTTATTATTATTATCCTACTGAACCAAAATAAACGAAATCATGGCTATTATTCTAAAATCACAACGTAACATCTGGCGACTGATCTTATCAGATGATATTGTACACTGATATTGAGATGTTTCTGGGGTTTAAGTGTCACAGCTGCAGTTAAAATGCACACATTTGCAAATGCAAATCCAACTCTCCAGCAGGTACAAATGACTCAAAGCGGGAAGAAACCGATTCTATTTTTCACAATTATTATTTTTTTCAAACTCAGACAAAAAGGAGTGATTCAATTGATTTCGAACATGGATTGCTCCTTAACTGCAAGGGTTGCACCCAGCAACATTTTCCTAGGTTGAAGCAATGATACCAATCTTTAATTAGTGTGCGTGTGTGTGTGAGGGAAAGAGAGCTTTGACACAGTAGCTTGATTACTTAACTGTTTAAATCGAACATTAATTGAGCATATATGTTTATAGTTTCATTATAAATACATTTTATATAATGAAAAAGTATTAGCTAATTTACAGGTGAAGAATACAATTTCGGAAACGCTTTATCTATATCATGCTGAAACGTGCATAATTGCTACATGCATATAACATGAATACTTTAGTTGTAGGCTACGTGTTCTTCAAAGCCACTGCAAGAGCAGCTTTTATTTTGGTAGGAAAAGCATGCAATTACAAAACGGAAGCGTAAAACAGGAAATATTTTGTGGTTGGCTGACCTCGGCTCCGATCCGTCAATAGATGTACTGAGCCGTGTCATCTGCTTTATAAAAATATATCCAAAAAAGTTATCCTATTTTTAAATGTAAGCGTAATCGTGCTTGTATTTAAGGCATCCCTCCTGCAATGTGGGTGTAATCTTTACGTAAATCCAGATTATATCTGATCAGAGAAATGCTAAAAGCAAGCAAGTTGGCTAAAATATTCCTTCACAACACGAATTGAATATTGGGTTGTGATGAGCTGTCACTAAAGTATAATCACAACTGTTTAGCTTATAGAACCGTAATACAAATAAAAGGTAGGCTACCATGGCATGAATACATTTTTACTTTCAAATCATGAAAGCAAGACCTGTGTCTCGACTGGGCAGAGTTTAATCTTGCTTTTGAAATAGGCCTAATGGTGATTCTCGTGATTAAAGATAATTCTGCAAGCCTTACATAACATTTGTAGGGGTGCTGTAAAACGTAAATCTGCTTAATCACGTATATTCTTTCATAATACATTGTTAAAAATTATATTTCAAATGTATCTTTTTCCCTCAAGATGGCACTATTTGACTAGTTAAATTAAAAAAGTATTGGCAGAGTGGCACATTTTTTGTTGTTTTGGCTATGTACATTTAATGTGCTGGAGTACAGAGCCAAAATGGGGGGATTATGTATCACCAGATAAGTATGTAAATACCCTCAAATTAAAGCTGACAGTCTTTAACCTCATATTAATTGTTTTATTTTAAACCCACTACCCGATGCTTTTGCATTTAACTACTATATATATATATATATATATATACAGTCAAGCCGGAAAGTCTGCACACCCCTTTCACCTTCTCCACGTTTTATTATGTTACAGACATATTCTACAATAGATTGAGTTCATTTTTTGTCTCAAAATTCTACACAAAATAGCCCATAATGACAAAGTGAAAACAGGTTTTTAGACATTTGTGCTAATTTAGCGTATCCTTGTGGAGATGGGAGAACCTTTCAGATGATCAACCATCCAGGCAGCACTCCACCAATCAGGCCTTTATAGTAGAGTGGCCAGACGGAAGCCCCTCCTTAGTAAAAGGCAAATCACAGCCCGCTTGGAGTTTGCCAAAAAGGCACCTAGAGGACTCTCAAACCATGAGAATCAAGATTCTCTGGTCTGATTAAACCAAGTCTGATTCTTTGGCCTGAATACCAAGCGTCACATCTGGAGGAAACCAGGCACCGCTCATCACCTGGCTAATAGCATCCCTACAGTGAAGCATGGTGGTGGCAGCATCATGATGTGGGGATGTTTTTCAGCAGCGGGAACGGGGCGACTAGTCCTGATAGAGGGAAAGATGAATGCAGCTAAGTACACCGAGCGCTCTGGACCTCAGACTGGGGTGAAGGTTTACCTTCCAACATGACAATGACCCAAAGCACACAGCCAAGAGAACAAAGGAGTGGCTTCGGAGAAAGTCTCTTGCATGTCCTTGAGTGGTCCAGCAACAGCCCAGACCTGAATCCAATTGAACATCTGTGGAAAGAGCTGAAAATGGTTGTGTACCTATGCTCCCCATCCAACCTGATGGAGCTTGCAAGGATATGCCAAGAGGAATGGGCAAAAATGTCCAGAAACAAGTGTGCCAAGCTCGTAGCTTCTTTCCCAAGACCCCTTGAAGCTGTAATCGCTGCCAAAGGTGCAGCAACCAAGTATTAGGCTAAGGGTGTGTACAGATATGTAACCCCTAAATAACCTATTTTTGTCAGTAAAATAAAATTGTATATTTTCTAAAAACCTGTTTTCACTTCGTCATGATTAGCTATTGTGTGTAGATGTTTGAGGCAAAAATTGAACTCAATCTATTGTTGTATAAGTCTGTAACGTAATAAAACGTGGAGAAGGTGAAAGGGGTGTGCAGACTTTCCGGCTTGACTGTGTGTGTGTGTGTGTGTGTATATATATATATATATATATATTTACACGCACATGGCAAAAAAAATAAAATACAATCTATTTCAGAAATTATTTACTGCCCCGGACATTTACCCTTGTGTTACCCACTGGTCAAAAATGACCCTTTTTTAGTTTAACAGTGGTGAAAACCAAGGTACACAGATCGTCTTATGAGTCTTCTTTAACCCTGCAGTTATTAACTCAGAAGTTATAATCAAATTTAATTGTGAAGTATGAAATTATAGTTATTCACTGATTTTTTTTGATGGATGGGTGAGGATGGGTCATTGTTGATCCTATGGATATGGGGTGCATACATAATATGAAGACAACACAAGAGTTAATGGAGAACATGTGTTCATTTGGACTAAACATGGGCTATAAATTAGCATAATTCTATGTAAAAAAAAATATTTTTTTAAAGTCTTGAGACTTCTATCAACTGATATACCCCACCCTGCGGACACCAGTAGACTTTCACAACAAATGTGTGGTTGTGATTACAGAGTTTGCTGTTAATTATTGAAGAAAGGTGAATTGGCTACCTCCCATTTGTACAGTTGTATCACTATATAATGGAATTTTCCCATTATCTTACAATACAAACACTAAAGAAAGACAGTTACTGACATAGAGCATCTGTGTAATTGTATTCTCAGTAATATATAATTGATACATTGTTGTTTTTCTTCTGTTGCAGAATGGCCTCTTATGCACACTTCTTGATAGAGCCTTATTGTGAACAACCAATAGGATAAAAATTAACCATTAATGCATACATTTATACATAGCCTACATAGTTACCATAAGTACCAAAAACCCACGCCCCTGAAGCTGTTGGTGTTTTTGCCAACTGAATTGTTTATAACAAACATTTCATATTTGTGCTGAAATCAGTTTTAATGTAATATAACTAGCCTGCACCTAGAACATACAGCAAGAGTTACAGAACCATCCGTCTTCGCTGAAATCATAACATTAATGACAGAAATGACACCGTTCCGCATTTTACAACCTAAAATCTGCTGTGCCTCAGAGCAAACTATATTATACTGCTGCCACCTAGGGGAGCTATCCCGAAACTGACGCTGTAAATTAGCTAAAGCAGGAGAAGACTGGATTCTTCAGCGCCTTTGGCTTTGGTACGCACGGTAGACACACACATACACGCACACACACACAGTACAGTATGTGCCATGGCTGCTGAAGGTGCACGTTGCTGTACCCAATAAATGAGCACAACAAGACTTCGGAGGGTGTGTCCACCGTGTCAGGACGCATTTTCAACCAGTCCTCGCAAAAACAAGATCATCCCACATTAGAAGCGTAAAGACATTTCTGCATCTGGATATCAAAACCAGGGCACGGAGAATGGACAGCTAGCCAGCTAGCTAAATTGCTAGCTAAGCGAAGACCACGAAAAACCAGGCGGAAATGCATTAGCGGGTAAATATAGATATGATACATGCACAGTTGTTTCTGTCGTTGCCAACTAGTGCTGATAAGTTATCTAGGAATTATCAATAGCATCTTGGCCATGAACATCATGGATTTTGTGCTCAGAAAACCCTTCTGATTAGCTAACTAGCGTTAGCTAGCCAGCTAGCTATACTGCTGTGTAGGATTGACGGTGCATTTCGATTCAGATCAGCTCTTTCTGGGAGGAGATATCAATGGCAGATTGAACGTGTATTTTATTACTAGATTAGATCTTGTAGAAATCCTAAAACTGAAGAAATGGACCGCCTATTTCTGCGACCAGCTACATAGCTAAAGCCACCGTTAGTAGCTAAGGGCAACCGACCGTACGAACAGTGCTTCTCAATGAACGTTGAACTGTTACTGTGGTTTGGTATTGATAAGTTGTTTTGAGCTCTGGCCATCCTTACAGTTTGACTTGTTTGCAGAACGTCCGTTTTTGTTGTATTTTATAAATACTACATAGCTCACCACGTCTCTTCTTTCGTCGGTAGGTTTGTGCGGGAAGACAGTTTCCTGTTTTTACTGTGAGTCCAGTTTGAACAATTTGTCACATCTGGATCGAAATAATACGAGAGCCGGAGATGCAGACTTTTCTGAAAGGCAGGAGAGTGGGCTACTGGCTCAGCGAGAAGAAGATGAAGAAGCTCAATTTCCTGGCCTTCGCTGACTTGTGCAGGTAAGTGACGTTAGCTAACTAGTTAACTGAGCGTATCATTCATTTTCGCTATGTGCAAGCGGACATTTCCGTCTCCACAATCGTATTGTGTTGGTGTTGAAGGGTGCGATTTTCTGGTCACTTTGTACAGCAGCAATTTTGAGTGATGTGTATTATAAAGATACATCCCCCCAATGTTAAATGGTTAACCTGTTGCTGGGAATAGGCGCCATTAGCATCCTTCTGACATGCACAACATCAAGTCTTATTCTACGAATTTCTTAGGATAAAGAGGTTTTTGTAGTGCTAGTTCATTGCTGAGCCGCATCGCACACACGTATTTGTGACTGACATAAAATATGTGTGTAATGATTGACGCTGTTCGTCCATCATTATACCATACCAAACGAGAGGGTGATCTATTCGACTCATCAATATTAAGTTTTTTTCATTTATTTGAATGAATTACTGGCTCCTTTTTTGGTTAAACCGATACCAAATTTGAGTCAAGACCAAGAGTGATACTGTGATGGAGAACAAGGTTAAGATGTCAAAAGTATTACCCTTTAAGAAAAAGTTGTTGTGTTGTTTGTTTGGACAATGCTTCTCTTTTTTAAAACAATGGAACACTAAATATGGTAAGAGTAAAATATATTTAATGGGAGGTCCAAATCCAATACTCCTGTTCCTTCTACATCTATAGGGATGGAAAATCACAGAATGGAAGTAATCTTGCCAAGGTGTTAGTAATGGGGAGATGTGCCAAAAAGTAGAAAAGCCTTTCTTTGCTTAAGGCTCTCTGCTTATTCCACGTGCAGTGGAAAATGGCTGAAAAACAGTGTTCCGATTCCTGAATTCTCTAGCGATCGAGCCATGAGTGTCGAGGCATCATTGTGTTTTTGTTGTTGTTGTTGGGACCTGTCATGGAATTTAAAGGGAAGGCATGACGTCATTGGGGAGGGGTGTCATTCATGTGTCATATTTTAAACCCAACTTATTTCAAACCAGCCTAAAAAGGAATTTTGTACCCAGACTTTGCAACTGTAAAGCGACTAAATAAACCACAAGTTTACTTAACTTACTTAAATTTAAACTTGGCTTTAGATTTTACAAGTTTTGTGTTGAATTCTGTTGCATTTATTAAAAAGCACAGCATAGACGTGGGAATTTAAATGTGATAATATATAATTTTTTAAAAATGTGTTCCTTTCATGCTCATTTCAGAGACTCTCATTAGTGGTCTGGTTGCCTCTCCTGCATCTCTGTGACATTTGATTCCACTCGACTGTGGAGTTAATTAGGCCTCTGTTCTTTGTCTTTCGTGGCTTGTCATCACTATGCAAGACTAGTTTTTATGTGCGAAAATGGTGTCAGTGTGGCATGATCCGCACTCCAATTCCAGATGAGAAAGGTAAGCCCTGCTGTACTAGAGACAATGGTCCATCCTGCACTAAAGCACTGGGACTGTGATGTAATCATTATAAAGAGAATTGAGCCTGGATGGGCGTCTTAAGTATAGAATAGAATAACTTTTTTTTTTTTTTTTTTCGGTTAGGGAACTTCAGTTATAGCCCCAGCAACAACAAAACAAATATGGAGAAAAGGAATTCATGCAAAGGAAAGTGATACCAAAATAAGACAGAGGGCCATATTTTGTGTCTCTGAGCCAATTAAACCCAGGAAGATCACCAGAGAAAAGAGGACCACCCTATATTCTGTAAAACTCTAGTATGATTGTATAGTTTGGTCATCAGTGACATGTGTATGTCCTCCTATCTGTATTCCTTAGCTGACGGTAGCTGCCTTGGGCTCATGGGCTTCCGTTGACTGAGTTCACTGTGTGATGTGCCGTGAATTGGGGCATGGATTGTATTGCGTTTCTTTAACAGGCAGACTACTATAAGGCTTGCCTGCCGAGTAACAAAGAGCACTCTATTGTACATCAACAAGCGGGAATACTTGCAAGCTGATTTTCCTAATCCTCAAATAGTCCACGTGGTGTTCACAGGGATTTGGATTTTTTCTAATGCAGAGAGGGCTGCAGGTGGGTTGGGGGACACTCTCAAGGAGTTTGGTGCCTATAGGCGGATCCATCTGTATGCGTCTGATATTTGTATGTGACCTGGATTTGAAATGGAATTCATATAGTGTGATGATTAGATCAAAGTCCTTCTATGCAGGGAAGCAAATGGAATTGAGTTCAAATCCCAGCTGTCCAGCCCAATGGTTTTCCATGGTTTTCCTCCCAGCAGAGCAATGCTGTGGGATTTTCACCTTGCCGAAAGCTGCGGATTCGCAAAGCAACATGATCGCTCCAGTGCAGATTAAAAATGTTTTGTGGATTAAATGGTAATCCTTCAAAGACCTCCAACACAATATTTCACTGCACTGGGAGCTTGCTATGGGGAGCTCCAGGGGAGAGACTGTCATGGTTCGACTCTTCAGGGAATCCAGGCTGCTAATGTGATTGAAGGAATAGCGATGCAATATGTTACTGTAAAGATATGCTCACATTCTCATGCATTGGGCACACTATACAGTGGAGCACACCTTCAGACATTATGTTATTGCCTAGAATGGCATTGTACACATATTTTCTCCTTTTCAAGTGTTTGGGCTTCAGTGCAGTATTGTCCAGTACTATTGTTACTGCACTTTTTTAACCTGTGGTAACTAGTTGTGTTTGAAATCTTACCTGATATACGTGAAATTAATATGTGGAGTACTTGTGCACACCATTATTTAACATCGGTGAACTAACACTTTCATGACCTTTACAGTAAGTACACAAGGGAGGATGAGAGGATCATAAGCTTGTGTGAGTCTTGTCATGACCATTTCCAAATGGTAATATTGGCCTTCTTTAGAAAAGGCATGTGAGGTGAATGTGTATCAACACAGTTGTGGAATGTGTGGTTAGTCAAAATGGTTACATCATTCAGCCCAAATGCTGTGATGTGTATCAAGCCTAAGCGTTACGAGTGTCAGTCTGAGTGTAGCAGAGGCTTAGAATATATGAGCACCACAAAGTGCATGTGTTAGTACCCTACATCCTGGGACCTAGGAGCTTATGAGGCTTATGTCTTGCATTATTGTCATAATGCACCTACCGATTGGTCAAAGAGTAGTCACCTGATGTAATCAGGGAGCTCACATTTATGACCCCCTTAGGGTTACATAATGCTGTGCTCCTTCACCTGAAACACTGCTCACCTGTAAAATGTCACAGGTTATTGTCACACGGTCGTGCTGTATAAGACAGACTGCACGAGTCCAAACTGCCCTGGCCTTTGGTGTTGGTGTTTCTCTGCTCATTAAGGTCAGGACACACGAGCCTCACTGGCAAACTGCCTTTCCTCTTTAGCATTAACGGGACCATTAACCGTTGCATCCCAGGCCATTAAAAAGGTGTGCATGGGTGAAGTACATCTGTTTGACTTAGCCATAACCTTGAGATCTACTGCTTGCCTACCTGACTTCACTTGAGAGGGAGTTGTAGTCTTTATGAATGGAGAAGCCACAGGGTGCACTGTTGGGGGGGGGGGGGGGGGCTCAGCAAAGACTAAACTAAAGTTTAACCTTACCACAGGGAGGTCTACCTGTACCCTAATAGAGCTGAACTATTGACTATGTCACCTGAACGATCCTTGTCCCCTTACTTCTCTTCCCTGAGATGACCGCATGCTGGCTATCTGTCACAGTAACTAAATATTTCTTGCTGAGGATTTGCAGTGGGTGGAAATGAGTGACCAACAATGATTCAGCAGTTTGAGTCTCTTCAATGGAGGCAGATTGAGGGCATTTCTACACTAGTTGGAAGCTAAGTTTATAGATGCAGTGGATGGTTGTGTTGTACGAGTGAAATATCCTAACTCACTGTTCACATGGTGCCCTGTTCTCCATACAGAGCCAGCCTCCCCTGCGTATCACCAGCCACATATAGCTGCAGAAACAATGGGCCAGAATGTTACAACACTGAACTGTACAGCAACAACCCAGCTTTGAGAGATTTTTTTAACGAAAAGTGACTGATCTGATTCAAAGATCAAATTGGGTATTCCACCCAATACGATGAAGGAGATCTAAAGAGCCAACGGCTTATAAATAATACCCACATACATTTGTTTGGCCCAGATCTATTTTTAACAACCTTTATTGTTGTTTTATCACCCGTTTTTAATGGGAGGACCAGTAGTTTTCTATTTGCCCTATATTGAAAGAAGCAGCCGAAAATGGGTCATCAGTTGTCCTCTAAATTTGCCCTGTGCACAGGCCATGAAAAGAGCCTAATCCCCAGTGACATGTGAAGAAAGTGGCGCGCTATCCTTTCCTGAATGTGTCGAGCACACTGAATGGATTGGGCACTGTCTCCGAGCTTCGTGCTCCAAATGGGCCCGTTTACAGCAGCTGTTTGCCTGTAGAGTTTTGTAGCCATGGCAACGGTGTGGTCTAGGAAGGCCCAAACGTTCAGCACAATACCGGAGCGATCCAGCGACGAGAGACAGGGCCCCACCACATCGCAGGGGCAATTTCAAATTGAAGGGGCTGGTGTGACTCACCCCCCCCCCCCCCCCCCCCAAAAAGAGAAGCTGCTCGCCTCTTGCTCCCTTGCCATTTTCTTCATTCTTTCATTGGAATCAGCGCAGAGCACAGCCCCATCTTTGTGTCTCTCTTTACCAAATGCAGAATTGCATCATACTCTGGTGTTCACTGGAATGTCAGCAATGCCAGGGCCTTTTGTGTGTTTGTGTGAGTCTGTGTGGTTTAGTGTGAGTCTGTGTGTTTGTGTGGTTTAGTGTGAGTTTGTGTGGTTTAGTGTGAGCTTGTACACATGCGTGTCTCGCTGAATTTGTGACGAGAAGGGCCGAACACGTTCCATGCTCCTGTGAAGACTGACCCCACGGAGAGCAGACTTGGCCAGCTCCTCTGCATCTGGTTCGTCTGGAGACGGACATGCTCCGCATGGAGGGGACTCAGTGGGAGCCTGTCTGGGACAGCTGGCAACTGGGCAATCCCGCTGATTCCAGATCAGGCTCTGCGTGCCCGGCCATTGAGGGGCTGCGCTGTGCGCCCATTCAAGGGTTGGCTCAGACTTTTATGTGCAATTAGTTTTGGGAATGATGCATTATTCATCAAATTAATTTTGTTATGGACTCCAAGCAGGCCTTCCAGATACAACGGTACCACTGTCACATGCTGATGTCATGTTTGGCGCCTCTCTGAAGGGACACGCTTTTGGCTATAAACTGAAAATCCCAAGGTTTTTTTTTTACAAAGCCCAGTAGTTGTGACCGCATGCTGAACTCTGTTTATGTTTTGTGTTTGTTTTTACACTTTGTATTCATTGTTGTTTTCAGTATGTCTGTCTGAGCCTATATCTAAGCATGTTCCTTTTGTGTACGTCTGTGCATTTATGTTTATGTGCATTTTACTCCCGTACGTTGTTCACTCGCATAATCTAGTTTACTCACTTGGACGTCAAACCCAAACAATGTCTGGTCTGGCTTGGGCACAGCACTCTGTTCTGTCTTTATTTCCTTTCAGTCAGAATCTGAAGTGTGTGGGCACCAATCTCCATATCTCAACTGAAACCAAAGGCTTCATTCATGAAGCATTACAAGGCCTGGCTACAGTATTAAATATCCACATTGTGGTAAACCTCAAAGAAAGTGTTCAAATTGATGTGTTTTGTCTCCAGTGCCAGATCTGTATAATGAGCTTATCCTCTTGTTTCTCTTGCGCTCAGGTATAGAGGTAGCTCATGTCTAAAGGAAGAGGGTCTATCCTGCTGGCAGCGTGGTGTTAACGACGTTTAATTTGGCACTGAAATGGAAGAAGACAAAGACGCACACAGTGACAGCCATGAGTACACATTCCACACACGCGCATAAAAGCAGCCAGAAATCTCACAATGTGCACACCCCCACATTCAGATGCTCATTTTCTCAGGGTTTCATCCAGAAACTTCTGTTGCTGCCCTCCCAAACACAGTCCACACACATACACTTATAGTTCCAGCCTGAGAGATTACGTCCTCGCACACACTCACACACACACACACACACACACACACATGCACAAGGTGGCAAACGGAGAGCCGTGTCAGAGCACATAGTGTGTCAGTATTGGTTTGTTCTTGCAGTATAAAGAAGAGACCGTCTCTCTTCCTGTTTGCGTTTCAACAAGCCTCTCCTAGTTCTTTCCTGAAGGGGAAATATCGGAGCCAGGCAGCTATTTCAAATGAGAGAGAGTTTATACCTTCATATCGCCCACGCTTGTCGAGATTTCCAGGAGTGGTTTTAATCTTCTCAGGAAACGGCTAATATAAAGCACCCTCCCCAACCCTGTTTTTAAATACGGCTACTGAAAACAAGCAATGGTGGAATATATTTTGATGCTCACCACTGGACATCATACACAATTAAGTATAGGCTACACCTTTTCATTTACCTTTTTACTATTTAACGATGGCTTTTCATTTGAGCCTGAACAAACTGCAGAAAAGCAGAACGTGGCATTTCGTTCTTTAAGTTGCTTTTGTGTGAGTGTCCTGATTCTGTGTGGCAGCTGAAGGTCTCTTACACAACAGTCAAAGAGGGCTCCTCTTTGACGAGGGTTTGTGGGTTGCCAAGCAACCGATTTTTACCAAAAGCTTAGTATTCTTCTGGCCTTTCAAAAGCTGTAGATTCCTGGGCGTGTAGGAGACCAATATCCATAAGCTTTTGTGTCTTATCAGCCATGGATTGTCTTTTTGGTCATTAATAATGAGTCATTTGATAATTGGTGGCAGTAGGGCAATAACACAGAAAATGCTATGAAAATAATATCTGATTTCTGTTCTCTTTATCAGTTCCATACCATGTATTTTTAAATTTGATTAAATGCGTATTTTTGATGTTACCATTACGTTCACTTTTACAAGGTGCTTCTATTGCAAATGGTTTGGAAGCGATTGAATACCTGCTGGTTTTCAGATGAATGGCTGTGCGTCAGCATGATCCACAGCACAGTTTTTAGTGTTTTGTCCCTCCCCCATACCAGAAGTGCTTGAAAGAAAACCATCCTATTTTGCAGAGTAACAGTGTGTCCCAGCAACAGAACGAGATCTTCTACTTTTGATGTGACTGGCATGTGAATGGGAAGGCGTCAACAGTACAAAGAATAGGCTACATGCTCTCTGTGATTTTGTTACATGAACAATGTGTAGTTAATCCTTTCATGTACAATATACTGGTATATCAATGACAATTATATTTTATATTGTGCAGAGTTGTTTCAGACTGTGTTAGACACCCTGAATAGGCACTGCTGCTATAGTAATACTGTTGAGCTGTCCTTAATGGGCTCAGCGTTTGATTGGTTCAAATGTCCCTCTGCACCCCTGCTGACATTTTCTCGCCCTTGAAGATAGCCACACCCTTTTATGGGGGCGTGCGAGATTCCCCTTGCGATTGGGAGTTGATTTGGCTCGCCACTGCCTACACAATCTGTGTTCACAATAGGATACAAAGCAGTCTCGCCTCCTTTCTAACCGCAGTCAGCTCCGCACGTAAACATTTTGTAAAATTATTATATATAAAAGAAACATCTTATTTTGATCAGTTTCAAAATGGTAGAATTTGTCAAGTTGCCCCTCCCCCTTCTTACAGGAGCACAATGTTACTGATTTTTGCATGCTAATCTGAGCTGAACGGCCAGTAATCTATTCTTTCCTTTTTCTTCTCTTCACAGGAAAAGAGGCATAGAGGTGGTCCAGGTAAGATTACATGAATACCGTAGTACCTGTAAGACGAGTTCATCTTTGCATCAGAACAAAGCACAACACAATAATCATTCATTCCAGTCACAGAAACATTCAGGATCTATGAGAGTTGGTGACTTAAACACAAACCTTGCAGAGCTGTCATTAGCTCTTCTGTGGGAATGTTCATTATTTCCCCAGTACCAGGATAACTTTCTGTCAATTGATTTACTGGGTTAATTGTAATGTTGGCAGTTGGCACTGCCCAGTATGAAGGATTTCAAAGAGGTGCAGTTGATTTTCCATCAAAGTAAAAGTACTTTTATTTATTTTGTTGTAGTTAACATCTTGGTGGTTATTGCTTCTTGCCTGTGATCCCAGTCACGGAAGAGTCGTGTTGTCCTTGAAGTTCGGGTGACTTTAAAAGATCAAAGGGGGAACACTGCACGTATGTTGTAACACTGTGTGTTGCAAAAGTTGACATAGAAGCTGATGTGGGAAACCATATGGTGTTGCAACCTTCTTAGAGAAAGTATGCAGTTAACACAGTTTAATTTTTTTTAACTTAGTACTTTTTCTAAGACTCAACTAAGATTGAGCCCTAAACTGGTGCTACAGGCCTGTGAAAATCTATTGGAACTATTGGAAAGTCTTTTGATTAGATGTTGAATCAAATCATAAAGGACACAGCTGGGAAGAACTTATTTAGCATGATGTATATTTGCATTGTTTTTCTATTGTTTAATCCCTCTGTGAGGATGGTGCTTTGCCGAAAGAACACATCTTTTTCTCAGTAACATTGCAGCAGGTACTGGGCCCTGATATTATTCAGTCCAAAGAGGACCGGGAACAACTACAGTTATGCCCTGCAAGAAAGGTTTTCCAACATTTAGTGCAGAGATACTAATATTTTTGCGCACCACATAAGGAGCTCTCTGAAAACCTCCACCTTTCTTTGTGTTTATGGAGATGTAACTGTGGTTACAGTTTAGTCTAAATGCTAGCTTCGTCCTTTTTATTTAGCAATGAAGTGGTGATATACAGCAAAGATTGCCTGTGTCCCTTGAACTGTGAAGTAATTGTATGCAATATGGAGAGGCATTATTTTAGATGCAATGTCATCACACTTGTCCTAATCTAGAAGCGTTTCCTGAGTATGAATGGATGGGTCAAAGTGCACAGGGATCCAATGATTAACGAGGACAGTTGGTGAATATATAGCAAACCGTGATACATTTTGTTTAGTTCCACACTTAATTACCGTCTACCAGAGGATGTGGCGTTGGCCTAGAATTTATTTCTGCGTTAGATTTTTACAGAAACTGGAACCGCCGTACTACCGTTACGCCTTCCGAAAGCCATGTCCTTGGGATGTAGGAAGTCGGAAGAAGAATTACCTTTACAACCTGCAAAGCAGAGCGCCTGGATCACTTCTCAGAGCGGACAGCGTGAAGGCAGGGGAGGGGAAAGACAGGACAGTGGGACACTCTCCCCATCCATTCCGGCGGATTGTCAAACTGTGGATATGAAGGCTTCCACGAGAAACAGCAGACCCGTGCTGATAGAAATACTGAAGCGTTTCCCTTTCCAGTTCCCTCGCTCTACATAGCTCAGCTTTTCACCGCCAGCAAATTTGAAGTCTGAAGAGGGGGTCATGTAGAGTTTAAGCCAAGACCATTCCCCCCCTTTGCAAACCTTTCACAGATATTCTGCTTTAAGCATCTGTGGTTTAACATGCTATTACAGCCCCCTCGTAGATGGTTCTACTTACAGGGTCTGGAGTTGCAGGTTATAATTACTTGGACTCCATGATGTTCTCATGAAAGTAGACTCTGTTGGCAGTATTTTCTTTTACGAAGAGTGTGGTTCATCAGTGCTAGCTGCATCCCTGCAAGTCCCCCTGTCCCACGGTTCATGACAATGACATTTGAGGGTCCTTTTTTATTCCGCCCATACAAGTTTACAAGACTGCCAGACTGCCTCTTGCGCAATGGTTTCTTAATCAGTGATATCAACAGCGCTTTGTAATAGTTGATACAGGAAAGTCATCTTCTGGTACAGGGAAGTGGTTTGTTCTCACAGGACTTTGTTGACTTGGCTGTGACGAGGTGGGTTCTCAGGGCTTTCTCAAGTGCCAGGGACTTCCTCACACAGTGACAATTTGGCGTTAATGAAATTTCTGCGGGCCCTGGACTTCATATTGGGCCCTGGACTTATGTTACCCTTTGATTGTAGTGCAGTGGATGGCGTGGGCATGTGCCTGCCATGTACCCATGTGTCTGTGTATGTGGGGGTGATCATGCATACAGGTTCTATTCATCTTCCCACAAAGTTAAGAGGACAATGCAGAAAAGGTACATGCTCACTGCAGTCTGAGCTGAAGCTACCAGTCAGTTTGTTCTTCACTTCTTTTAAGGAAGTAAAAATGAGGGACTCTTATTTAGCCTCCAAGTCCACAGTCGCTAACGTCCCCAGCACGCCCAGATGGAATGATGTCCTGGGAATGATCCCAAAGTAAGCAGGCGCATTGTTTCTAATTCTACGCAATAATCCCCATGAGAGGGCGGCGGCTTGCTTCTGCTCTCATGCTGTGGTTGCCCCGCCCCCTACAGATATTCAACTACGCCCCCTAACATGGGTGGATTTGCGGTGGCCCATCAGCATCAGGTTTTGAAGGATTTTCCCGGACTGACTCCTGTCACAGTAGGATTACCACTCGGGGTCAAGGGGCTCCATAGCGCGCATGTTCAAAGATGCTTCTGTTCTATTTTTTGCCATGCAGCGCTGTCATACTCGATTAAAAAGCCCACAATGCAGACGCGCATAGTTTTTTGTTTTTAATGGCGCCGGTTACAAAGGTGAGCTGGTGTTAGTCTGGCTGCCTATAACCGAGAAGAAAAGCGAGACATTGTGTGCTCTAGCTATTATACAAGTTGACATGTAAAACTGTGGCCTCCTGTTATAATTCGGGTGCAGCGCTGTGTGGAAGAGAGGGTCGAAGGCATAAGGAAATGAATGACTTGAGTGATGAAAAGAGAGAAGGAATGTAGAGGAACAAAATCAAATGCCTTTACTTATAAAATTGTGAAAATAGAAAATTTTTGTGTACATGATTAAATTAAGGTAAAAAAGGGGGGAAAAGAAGCAAAGGAGATTCATTTGTGTACATGACAGGGTTTATAAATTCAGTATTGCTGGCAGAACACAGTATGTACTGTTTTGTCTTGTTTTTCAGGAGTCAGGCTCGGCTATCAGTTAATCAGTACATTGTTTATGTCTATTTTTTTTTTTTTTTTATTTTTTTAGTAGCCTTGCTTTGTCATTCAAGGAAAATGAAGACTGATACCTAAAAGCAAGAAGTAAAAGTTCACGAGAACCCTTCCATTAATTAATGCGTTCTTTTGGGAAACTTCATACAGCCCTGGACTGCCGTTGGAGGACTAGCCTCTAACTGTAAACTAAAAATCTGAAGATGTGGAAACACAAGCTGCATAGAGAATTTGGACCGTAAGCCTAGCTCTGTGTTCCAGATGTGGGGCTCCATTATCAGTGCCTGCTTTGGTGTGGGCAGAGGCTGGGCCTGGTTCAAGGTGAGCGATGTTACAGCTCCTCACTCCCAGAAGAGCTGCGCTCAGGGAGGCCTTTCATTCCCGTCACAGCTTTCACCCAGATGAGCCCAGCCCTGGACAAGTGACAAATCAGAGCTCACGTCTTCCTTCTTGGCACTCACACAATACGCTCAAGCGGGTGAGACTGTGTGGTGCAGTCCACAGGACCGCCAAACCCTCAACCCATATAAGAAGCCCCACATGGCTGGGGGTTCAATCCCTAACCATGGCGCTTTTTGTACTGCGTTCCCATCTCTGTCTGTAACCATGTCTGCTTTCCCAAATCTGAATAAAGCGAATCAATGCATAAGGAGGGTAGACTGTCTGCTCTTCTTAAAAGACAATTTGCCTCACCCTCCCTCTGGGTGTTGAGCGAGACGGGTAGCTCAGTGAGGCAGAATATAGCGTGCTGCTCACTGGAGACAGAGAAGAGCAGGGGTGAAGTGCAGAGGAAGTGATGTTTGGATGGTTGAGGGAAGGAAAGTGGTGTTTGGCCCTGTGGAGTGTGAAACAGTTGCACTTTGAAGAGCCCGTATGTAAAACTGTTATGCCCACCCAGTGGTTTAAATGACCGTTCTGTCGTGAGGCTGTAAATCACTTGTTAATCATTTAACAACCGAACTTGGTGAATGTGTATGCCCTACATTTACAGTTAAGCTTTTACAACCTGGCATTATGTAACACGCTGTGTACTTATTTCTGAGTTTTAATTCCTAATCATGAACTTCGTCTTTTTGTTTGCTTTTTTTGGCCTGTTTGCTGAGTGTTTGTTGATGGTTGTCTTTGTTGGACAGGAATAGTAGGGTTCACAAACTCAGACAGCAGGGCATTCGTTGTTTCGTCAACTTTTCTCAAATGGGAGCTATTAGCCGTCTTCTATTTCATTTTTCCACATGTGGCCTGGGAATAAAATAAACCGTCTATCAGATTGTGAGAGGCCAAGAGAGGAACAGAACTCAGAATAACACGTTCTGAACCCCATCTGTTTATTAATAGCCATTCCACAGTAAATCTTTGTTTGGAAATTGCATCTCTCTCCTTGCCCTTATCCTTCACTCTCTGTCTCCCTCTCGCTGTCTTCACTTTTTCATACTTCTCAAAACTGTTCCCGCTGCTTCATCACCGTTGAGCTGTTTTCTTTCTGCCTTGTGTGGAAAATGATCCTGTACCCCATTTATCAGGGTTTAGATTACGGAGTGATGACAATATACAGTTTACTCTACAAGCATAGAAGAGGAGACACTAACTCGTAATAGGAAACCAGAGTAAAGGACCCATCCTTTCCAGGAACCAGTCAGAACCCTTTTGTATACTTTTGAAAAGAGTAATTTGTTGCTTGTGCTCAATTCCCAGCTGTTACCCACGTACAGATTATGGCTTTATTCAACCTTCCGAGAGAGATAAGTCAAGTTTACAGCATGCTTTATTCTTCTGTGATTAGAGTTAACTTGTGTATGTAGTCTTTTTGCCCTTTCATTTTGAACCCACAATGCAATTCTCTGCAACAAAAAAAAAGGTTGGTGCTGAGGGTAGTCTACATCTGTTGAATAAGTTAAGAGCATATGTTGGGGGCGCTGCGGTGGTACAACGGTAAGTAGTTGTACTCCGAGGATCGGGGTTCGCGCCCCGGACCTGCCAATTCCGAGCATGGCTGGTGCCCTGTGGGAGCAGCAATTGGCGGCTGCTTCCGGGTGGGGGGAGGGGCTCAGAGAGAATCGCTGCGCAAATAAGGCCCCGGGCGAGTTGGAATCACGGTCAGGAGCTTGAGGAGTCGCGCCCTGTAGAGGACGTGGCGGCCTCTTTCCTACTACCAGCTGACAGGGTTGTATAGCGGTGGTTCTCTAGCGGTTGCTACACGGGGGGAATTTAATTAGAATAGGTGTTCAATTGGCTACTAAATTGGGAGAAAACGGGGGGAAAATCAGAAACAAAATTATAAAAAAATAAAAAAAGAGCATATGTTGCATGGACGTACAAACTGGAATAGACATAAAACCTCAGTAACCCGGTGACCTCAATTCACTTAGTTCAATCGCGAACTGTAGAAGATTTTGAGATTTTCAGATTCACAATCTTGACTTTGAATTAGGTTGAAAGTGACTAATAATACGTATAACCAAAAACCGATAAATTGTATAGGGTGAGGAGGGTCGGTAAGTGGACATACCAAGGGCATCACTCAACACAGCCTTGAGTGAGTTCTGTGCTGGTTTACCACATGCATGATTGATGACAGAATTCTTGTCAATAATTAATGAAGCAGGCCAATTAATTGTGATGTCATTTTCAGGCGTGGCTTGCTCAGAACTTGAGTACGGTTTCTGATCTAGTTTATCGTTTTATCATTGGAATACAGGATATTATTTCAGTATATTATTTCCAATGCAGAATGTTAGAGCAGAGGATATCTATTTAATCACATTGTGTTGCCCTTGCAAAGCCATGTTAATAAATTTTTTGGAGGTCTATTGCAATATGAATTGTTGAATATCATGTTGAAGTTCTTCATGGCGTGGTTAATGGACGTCAGGAGACGTCTTGCAGATGCTCTCGGTAAACTGTATGTGTTAGACCTAGACACAAGGATTTATTATGAGTTCCTGGAACCTTTCTGTGGGACGGGTGGGGAGGAAATGGCCCGTACCTTTTGGTGAAAAAGGAGAAGAGGAGCAGTTGTTCTCCATTTAACCTTTGTCCTTCAGCCGGTTGCTCTAAGCCTCTGTGTTTGTTTTGGCACTCACCCTCTCAAATCGCAGGTATGGCCTGTCCCTCATTCTTCGAATCAGTGTCGCTGAATCATCAACGACACTGCTTTATAAAGTGATTAGAACTTTATCTGTGAGTGTGGACCTGTGTGTGTCTCATTAGGGTTGGTCTTGGTGATTAACACATTTGTGGGGGAGCGCCTCCTTTGGGGTGCAAGACGGGGGATCTGAACCTGTAGAATTAGAGGAACATGGATTTACTACAGATGCACGTGACTGACGATAGGTGTTCTGTAAATGTCCATAAACAACATTTGGGAAAGCAAGGCTGCAGAGGGGATACGAAGAGAAGATCTTTCACAGGAAGCCCTTGATAATGTCATGTGTTTGAACTGATGGCATGTCCCAGCCTTGCTGGCTGCTTCTTTGACATTGAAATAGAGAAGGTTCCATCCCTGGTTCTGTAGGGCTCAGTGAGTCTGTGACTGCCAAGAGGTTTAAACCCAATTCGAACCCAAGGCCGCCCTGTGTCAGTTCTGACGGGAGCCACAAGGAATGCTTTGTCATGACAAACTTGATGTAGATCATAGTTTGCTGTGACCTTAGTCCCCCTTTGCTTGGTTGCAAGCCTCTGGCTCTCTAACTAATTTGACATTTACTTGTGAGAGAACAACAAGCCTGCTGAAATAGAGTGCCTATTAAGAAACCTTCCTCTGTTAAAACAGCTTTGGGAGTGGGAGTGAGACAAGTTAGTTGAGGTTGACACATTGGTTCTTGACCCCTTTTTAACAAGCATGTCTTTCAGTAGTTATTTTCTCATTCATTAATGTCAGCCTTGCAACCAAACAATTGGTGTCTATCCTCACGCATAATATGAGAAAACTGTGATCGGAGGAAAAACAGCAGTAAGTTGGCCTAATGTGACGAGGCTAAAACACACTTTTACGTTGCCGATATAGATATAATACATTTTTCGTTTGGCCTGATGTTGATATTTCTCTTAAGTGTTTGTTTGCTGTGCTTTTCATTTATTCGTTTGTTTATATAATTTATAGCCCATTTACTTGCATTTTAAACAGAAAATATATATATATATATTTTTTTTCCATCATGTTTTTATAATCGTGAAGTAAATCGTAAATTAGCTACATTGTTTGTGCTCTTTCGTATCACCGAACAAAAGGCTGCTTTTTTATTTAGTTATTCACTATTTTTAAGTTGTGTGTTGTTATAAAGAGTGGAAATAAAAATAACAATGTTAAATGTTTCATTGCTTGTTGTTCGACACATTCATTTACCGCTTTGTCGATGCCGTTAATACAGCGCTGGCCATAAGCAAACCGATGCCGTTAATAGGCAGCGCAGGCCAGCAAATCGCAGCCTGTGCTTTTAGCTACAGGCTAATTGATCATTTAAATGCTCATAATGACGGTTTTGTATTTCTCTGTGATATAGTAAACTTTCTATAGATCAGATGTAAGTTAAACAATGTTCTGATGCTCAAAAATACGCATTTAAATCATTAAATTCATATCATAAATTTAGTCGACGGTTAGTCGACTATGGGTTTCAACTGACGACTAAAGGTCGACTAAGCAAATCTTTGGTCGGGGGCAGCCCTAAATTGAAGTATACATTCTCTCAAAATGAACAGGCTGTGTGTGTACATGTGTGTGTACGTGTGCGTGTGCGTGTGCATGTGCGTGGTGACCAAGACCAGCAAAGTGCTTCAAAAACATTCAGGTACTTTTGCACACACATTGCCAGCATTATGAGCTCACATGGACAATTTCAGGAACTTTGCTTGGGTAGGGATTACTTTTCCTTTTTTTTAATGAGAAATATTTACCCCAGGGACTGTGGAAGACGTCAGATGGTATTTATTTTAGCATGGCGGTCTGTAGTGATTTATTTAAAATCTGCCCATTGAAGTATACTCCAAGTTGATGGAAAAGCTGTACATTTAGATTTAGTGAAAAGCGTGCTTTGGTTTCTGGTGATTTATTGCTGCCACAGTAATAATAGCACAACTTCCCGACAAGTTCACCAAGCCAAACCTCTGTCTGGAAACAAGCAACTGCGGTAAAAGAAAAAAAAATCTCTGGTTCGAAAAGCCCTTGCCTAGATTATGACAAAAAGAAATATCTAGTTAAGTCCTAGAGCCTAAACCACCTTTTAGCCTACACACAGCTGTATGTGTGGAATGGGATTTCACCAGAGGTTAGTCATTGTTTGTGTTTGAGGCTGAACTGTTGTTGCTGTAATCTTTCCCAAAACAAGGATCAAGGATCCACGCTTAGGGGTTGGCCAACATGTTGTATCATGCAGTGTGAAGTGAATGGAGGTGCTTGTGCAAGTCACATGTTTACTTTTATGATCCAGTTAAATGTACTTTTAACTTTTATTTTTACGTGAGAACTTTTATTTATCATAATAGAAACATAGTTAAGTTGTGCTCCTCAAGGCCCAAACCCATACTACTGTAGATTAATTAGAGCTGTATAAAACAGTAAAAGCAAATGGAACAATCTATATCAATCAGTTTTGCTACATTTGTATGCATGCATGTTGATTGAAATTATTGTGATGTATTTTACCCTTTGACATTTCATTGGACTAATTAATACAGGTAGGATTGGCACAACCACTGCTGCCTCAATAATCTGCAGTAGCCTACTGCCTTCAGTTTGATTTACTGCCTGTGATTCTTCCTGTCAGTCTAGTAATCTTATCTGTGATAATCTCTTGTGAATGGGAGGAATGTGCTCATGAACACATATACTTTTTCGTACAATTAATTCCACAGAGAAACATACAAACATACAAAGTAAAAGGTTATAAATTCACCCTGCCATAGACACACACACACACACACACACACACACACACGTATGTACACACCTCACATTCACATTCACTGCATCCTTCTACTTTGTTCAGGGCTCTTTATTGTATCTTTGTTGTCTCTGCTGCATGTATAAATGGGGATAGTGCTGTATAACTCTGAATGGATGAGGCTTAATGATGGCTGAGGATGTCCGTTGCTTGTTTGCTCAAGGAGTGGTCCAGAAGAATCAATAGAAAGACCATAGATTACAAAAGAACCCATTTGTTCTGTTCGAGCGTTATTTGATCCTTCAGTGGGTTCCAAATGGTGCTGTATTAAAATACATCTACACAATGTTGAGACAGTATGTCACAGCACAAAGAGCATCGTTTTTGAGTTAAATTGATGTGTAGTTTGTACAATGGATTTAAGCTTCACATGAACGAACCGGTATGAGCAGAATGAAAGAAAAGGATATTAAATAGTATATAGTATATGAAAGAAGTGGTCCTTTTAAAACTCTGAGGATGCTGGACTTCCATTATAGAAGTCAAAGGGAAGACATGACAGTGTAATGATAATTTTAGAGAGATGGGGATCAACACATTAAAGGTTATGGTGGTTGTGGTGTGCCAAGGCAGTTTAACTACTATAAGCCCTTCACATTCCACTCGGCACAAGCCAAGTGTGGCGCATGGTCCAGAGCTGCTGAGGAGAACCATGCTGCCGACAAACAGTCGCTGGCTGGCTCCTCTTTAGATGCTCAGCATGACTGGAGACGAGCAACATACAGGTTGCAAAGGGGTGGCCATGGAATAATTACTGTTGGGTGGTTCCTGGGGGATTGTGTGGCCCGAAGCTGGTTAAATTAGCTAGTAATTATCCCAACGCAATAGGATTCGCCGATATGGCCGGAGCTTCTTTTGTCATTGCATTACCTTCACCTGCCGAGTGAAGCGGCTCCACACAGCGATCCCCAGCAGGACCTGAGGTATTTCCATTTCCAGGTGGTTTTTAGTTCCTCGTCAATAAATAATTTCAAAAGGGGTCCACATTAACTTTGGTAGCAGGGATAGCATGCGTGAAAGGAAGGCTCAAGTGGTACACAACATACCGGGAGGGAAGCGGCTGTGTGGAAAAGTCACGCGGTTAACCTTTGAACCCTGTGAATGAAGTCGCTTCCTCTTTTTCCTTTGCCTTCGCGCGTGAAACAGCCCAGAGATGAGCTACTTCACTTACAGGAAGTCTTCTGAATGCTTTTCCAAACATGCGAGTGCTCCACATTCTCGCGCTTTGCTCAACACTGCTGTTGTTGAGATGAAGCCGGTGTACCGAGGTCACGTTTCTGTCCGTGTGCCCCTCCCCGCAGTTCGAGTGGAACTGGCTGGAGTACATTCACGGCCTCTCTCTCGGGGTGAGTCGGGGCCCTGTGAAGAAGGAGACCGGCTCTGCCCCCCTTTGTCCCACGACTCTGTGGGTCGGGGGTCAGTCTGTGATCCTATATTTGGGACCCTTTCTCAGCCGAAGAGCCACGGTCCAAGGGTTGCGTAACGAGGAGTTCTGCGCTGCTCCTTTGCAGCTGTGATTGTGATCCGCTACTGTGCGCTGCCATGTGTGTTGCATGCTGGGAGCATCCCCAAAAAACCGTAACTTTCTCTTTGATCGAGAGAATACATTTATGGCATCCCATAAATTTTGCATGGTTCAACAGTGAAGTTTGCCTACTTGACTGGGACAAGTAAAACATAAGGTAACATTTGACAATGTTTTTATTTACTTGCACCATTAGCTGAGCTAATGTTAGTGTAATGTTTAGTAGTGTACTTGAATCAAAAGAATAATGTTGCTAGTTATTTGGCTTGCTAGCAAGTTAGTACATGGTAACATTAGTTAGCAAGCTAATAGTTTTTTACCTGACCAGGGACTACAGAAGAAAATTAGCTCAATAGCTAACTGACACATTTGCATCTATGTGAACTTAAATGATGGTCAATGTGCATTGTCCCTGTTAAATAAATAGCATAAATAACATTACTGAACATTAAATGAAGCAACTAGAAATATGCCCTTCCCAGTTTTTTAGTGAATGTTGGGACGGTGAAGCAAGCACCATTGTTAACATTTGCCTTTTGTGTGCCTCCAGCAAGCAGCGATCCTGCCATTTTCATAGCTGTCACAATCTGTCTTGTCTACTACATAAGTAAATGGTTAGCTGTGTGTAGTGTTTGTAGTTGCTTCAATTCCAAAATGTAGGCTAATGCGTAATTAAGCAAGTGTGCAATAACGTTTTATTGTTCCGTGTATGGGATCTTACATTGTCATCTACACTGGTCAAACCTCCAGAAATGACTCCTTGGCTGCTATTGCACCCCTTTCTGAGCACTGTGTAAGTTAGTTTATAGAACACCACTGCTCTGGAAACGGTCGGCTGTAACCTGATTCTAATGTGAATATCCAACGGTTGGTAGCTGTGCTGAACTTCAAGAGCCCTGGAGGGTTTAGTGCAGACACTGGTGCAACCAGTTTTCTTCAAATGGTCTGTGCTTTTGCAGTTTGTCGTTTTAGAACAGTTTACTCCTGATTTTACCTTCCCCCCTTCACCAGTCTGCCTGTACCTTAGTCAAACAGCCCGGGCCTGTTCATTAAGATTATGTACATTTTGCATGTCGTGGTTTTATGGAATAGATGCTATGGGACTGCATCTTATATCTAAAAACGGAGGAAGGCCAGAGGTGGTATATGCAGTCTGTTCAGACAGCGTTCGCTAATTATAAATTCAGCACTGTACATTATCGTTGGTTCAGTGTTTCTTGTATCTGAGTACTGGATTGGGTCACTTCACTGCCTCGACACTCCGATATAATCATCCCGATAGAGATGGAGTGAGAAGAGGAAGGGAGAGAAGGTAGCGATGGAGTGAGAGGAGGAAGGGAGAGAAGGATAGAGATGGAGTGTGAGGAGGAAGAGAGAGAAGGAAATTCTTCACGTACATTTTTATAGTAGCGTACCGTGTCTCCTGAAGTGTGCTGGAGGTAGGCCCTCTGTTTTGTGTAAGCAGCAGATTGTCACCAGCTTGCAGAGGGATTGTAATGTAGTCGGGTCAGAGAATGAACCCGCATTGGCTCACCGGGAGGGGCTGGGGTCAGACTCTGTACCCTCCCGTCAATTGCGCTGCATGGCGCACTGGAACAGCACTGCGGAACATTCCCTCAGCTTTAAAACTTCTAAATGCGAGATATGAGCAAGTGAGCACTGCCTTCACACTTGGATATCTACCACAGCCATTCTTGTCTCTTCTGGTGTGACGAGACCTACCTAGTTCTTTTCATAGGTAATATGTTGCATTTTTACTATATCATGCGTAAACTCAAGGCTTCAAGCATGTTTTTATGCTCAGTATCTCTGAACGCTAGAGACCTGCCACAATATTATTCCTCCTGTCCTTCAGGTCTCCTTCAATTCTAACTTCCTGTTTGGCTGTTCTGTTCACCTACTAGCAACAGACACATTTGTAACCTGTCATTCACAGAGGCCGGTATAAGTCTCTTGATGTGTTCTTTTGGGTACCGTACTGAGAATTGCATGAGTCTAAGCAGAGGCTGGCCGGAAGAGAGATTTTTAATAAATGTAATGTTCTGTTGAAGGAACGCAGAGGAAAGAAGGTGGAGTTGGAGCGGCAGACGATCAGGGGCTGTGTTTATAGCGCGTGGGCGTTCGGATTGGTCGGGGATAATCACTCCTGAAGGACTCTGAGCTCGCACAAAGAGGAATCTGAGTAACAGCACAGGACTTACACATTTATTACTGTCTGAAGGCTAGAAGTTGGTCAATGTGGAATAGTGTAGGGAGGGGATAGCCTATTATGGATGGTGGAATTTTTCAAACCGGCCTTTATTGGACAGTTTAATCCCCCAATAATTCACAGTTGGTTAGAGTAATTATCAACAATGTTCTGCGAGGGAGATTGCATTTTCTCGTGATGGGGGTGGGATGACGGTAAAGGAAGCAGCCTTCAAGTGTAGGCAGAACAGGCCGAGAAAGAGCACCGAGACTACCTCTCTGATTAGGAGAGAAGGCCAAGGAGACGTGCAGTTGGCTGGAATGTAATTATGTGTGCGAGTTAATGAGCTCCCGCGGGGAGGGGGGGCTCAACCGGGATTGTGTGCGCGTGTGCTTGTATGGCGTATGTATGTGTGCGTGCGAGCGCGAGAGCGTATGTATGTTTCTGCCCTGTCAGGTGAAGTAATGCATCATATTCTCATATGTAAAGGTCCCCCACCTTCCTAAGTGAACAATCACAGATACGGTTCATCTTTACAACACCTAAGCACACACAGGGAGAGGGACTAATCCGGTTAGCTGTCATCTTTTAAACGACTGAAAAGGATTTGCCCCCTTACAAAATATTGACTTTGGGCTGTACTACTGTGTGACACAAAGTGAGATATTAATGATCTACTCTATCAGGGTGTAGGCCAGATTTGGGGTACTGCTTTTGTTGGGTGGCAGTGGAGCAGTTGGTGTGAAAGGTCAGGACTTTGGCAGGTTAATCAGTCACTCATTGTTGGAGGTAATGGCAAAGCCAATGTCGGGGTTGATTACAATACCTGGCTTGCTCTGTCAGAGGAACAGTGTAACAAATGTTCTGTATTCTTTAACTTGGAGCCACTCTTGGGTCCCATGATTTGTCACTGAAGGTAAACCCACACAAAGGAGATGCGTAAGTCACTAACAAGGTGTGCCTCCTTTGTAGATGAGTACATGTCCAAAGGGCATCAGATCATCAGGCTGAACCTGCTGTCGTAGCGTTTGCCGATTCTCGTCTTAACTGCGGCTGATAAGATGGTTAATGAGCACTGAATTTAAAGTACGCGGATAAAGACTTTTGCTGCCACTGTAGAACGTGTGTTCCCCTGCGTGTTGTTCTGTGCAGCTGAATTCTTGAATCCATGTTTTTTTGCTGAGAATCCTTCCCTCTGCTTTGTTGTATTTTTTCATCTGAAAATAGCTCTTCATTATTCACCGTGCCCGTTTCAGTCAGGAAGTGCAGCAGTCTCTCTCTCTCTCTCTCTCTCTCTCGCTCTCGCTCTCGCTCGCCCCCTTTGCTTTGTCAGGCTCCGCTGGATACTAGTGCACTAAGCTCTCCTGACACGGACCACCTCATTACTGGCATGCGCACGCACACACAAACACACATACATACAAACACACATACATATAAACACGCACACATACACATGCTCTTACCCAAACTCATATGTTCTCACACCTACAGAGAATGAGAGAGAGATGTGAACTGTACAGCCACACATGTTCACCCACATACATATAGAGAGAGCAGGAGAGACGCATACAATTAGAACCCGTATTCAGTCCCTTCCTGTGTGACGCTGAACAGTGGGGCCCATTCAGGCCGGGCCACAATAGAGACTCAGTGCCCGTGTCCTCCCTCACCATGTCCCCAGCAGTAGAGCAGTCATTGTGCCAGGGACACAGTCCTCCACTGAGCCTGGAACGTGGATGTGCTGACCCACTTTCCTCTCAGTCCCCTCAGACTGCGTAATCCACCATCTGCCTGCCATAGACATTAGGGGGCCATTATCTGTTATTGAGAAATCCATCGAATGTCATTTGTTGTGATATTTGTCTCATTTCCCTCGTTACATTAGTAGACTGTGAGTTAATAACCAAGTTATGGTGGTTATTGTGCAGCGATTTGGGGATTTTTGGCTCGGCCCTGACTGCCCTCTGTGCCTCTGCCCCTCTCCCCAGCTGGACCTTACTCAGCCACTGGAAGAGCAGGGTCCTTTGGACGTCATCATCCACAAGCTGACCGACCTCATCCTGGAGGCGGACCAGAACGACACGCAGTCCCTGCTGCTGGTCCAGCGCGTGCAGGTGAGTTTTGGGGAAATAATCGTGGGAAATAGTCAGTCACCCGCAAATCAGTCAGTTCCATCCCAAGCAGAAGAGACGCTGGTGGGGGTTGGGGGGCAGGACGCGGGGGGGGGGCATTGACGGGGTGCGGGACGGGGGCATTGACGGGGTGCGGGACGGGATCCAAGTCGACATCTGCTCACCCGCCGAGAACTGCGGTCAAACCAGGACCGTCTGACACAAATATTTATGGAATCGCAGACGTGGCACTCCGCTTAGAGGTGTTGATCTGCAAAAGAGCGAGAGGCTGGATGGCTGCCATGCAGTGGTATTGGCCCGAAACCCAGTGAAGGAATAAAGTGGATCACACTGCCTTGGGCTATCATCCACTTTAATGTGGGTTTAAAACTCATAGCAACTCCTAAATTCAACACATGCTCGCTTTTGGTGATTGGCCAGTCTCGAGTGCGGCGTTGTCCATATGTGGTGCATCAGTGTATCTGTATATACTATGACGGCATGCTAGGTGCAGCATTTCTGTCTTTTAGGTAAATGTTTCCCTGGGGAATTACAGAGAGACACCTGATATGTCGTATGCCACCATTCCTTGCGGTGCATTTACACGGGTCTGCCTCGCGTCTTGACTGCGTCTCCAGTCTAACGGCTGTTATTATTCATTAATTAGTCCAAATATTTACACCTGGTCTGTCAGCCAGGATCTGCTCCTTTTGTTTAAACGGTGTTTTGTGCAATTGCATTGTCACGCTAGACCTACAGGGAGGGTTAACACAACGAACGCTGTGAAGAGTAATGTCTGAAAGTAAATCCGAAACATGAGCTCCCACAAACACACGGAGGTACAGACTGACACAATACACAGATAAAAGCAATGTATGCACACGCGCACAGACACACACATACACACACACACACACACACAAACACATATCCCCACACACAGACGCAAGCAAACTCGTATGCGCACATAGACGAAAACACTCGTATGCACAAACGCAAACAAAACAAACACATTCACAGGCTGAGAGAGACTGTATGTGAGACTAGCCTGACACGTTCACATGCGCGTGCCGTACACACAACCTTAGAGCAGAAACGGATCAGTTCATTAAAAAAAGATTGGGGCCCTGACTTTGGTTCTTCTGTTACCGTTGATGGCTCTATGACCCAGAGCGCCTTGATATCGTTACACCCACCATATGAAAAGCCTCTCCTGAAGTTACCTTGTTCGAGACATTGTCTTACAGGTAACACTGGGAGAATGAAACTCCCTGTGGGAATGTGATTTTTCCCGTTTCCTCTGACAGTTTCCGACCTCCATGTTGCTGCTTCTGAATTATTCATACAGATGTGTCTGTGGTGTCCATGGCAACACCAGACTGGGAGAACATGGAAACAGTGTGTCACAAAAAAATAAAATGGACATTCCAGTAAATGTAGTCTCCTCCTCCTCAGAAGAGCACACAGCGCTAGGTCTTGTGAATCTTAAATGTGGAGATGCTTCTTTGAAAAGAGATGGTTTGTCCTGCTCATTAAGCATTCCTGTGTGTGTGTGTGTGTGTGTTTCACAATCCACATGTTTTGCAGCTCACTAATTATGGCTTGTGGATTATCTGCACTGCAAATGGATATATTTTTATATTTAAGTGAAGGGGGACTACCATCTAAATTCTCCTTTAAAGCGGTTGTGAGTGTGAAAGTATATTAAATATAACAGGCCCTTCAGCCAACCCTAGCTTGTAATAATCTATTCTTATGTTTGAAGCATCCTAGGATCGCATCCTAGGATTTCACCAAAAAATTACTCCACCAACAAATTATTACATGTTTTTCTGAATAACATTAATCAGGATATGTCCTAGGTGCACTCATTTTGAAAAGTGAAATATCCAAGTAAATATAGTGCCTTTCCACTGTTTTGCACTGTGAGATGACAATTGTGTTTGGATAGACTTCACCATCCCTCTATATCTCTCCATTTTAGCTGAACTTTCATACAGATTAGTACAACTGCTATTTGTGTGACGGTCAATATTGAATGCTGCTATGGTTTGCATGTCTCTGCTTGTCTCTGACATGTTAAAAGTGTGTTACGTTTTATAAAATTTTAGTTTTCTCGTGCCATAGGTATTTATCATTAGCTGCAAGCCCTGTCCGACTTGCAGTTCTTCCAGATTTTCATCAGAGGATGTGGTCGCTGAGCAGTAATTTTATTTCTATTACATCACCCTTCGGCATCTGCAATTTAATAACTGCTCGGCACCAGCACAAAATGTATTTCTGTGTTTGTGCTGTTCATGTGTGGGCTGGTGCGCGTGCATGTTTATGTTTGTCTGAGGGAAATAAGGAGTTTAGTTAGTCAGTCTTTAGCCAGAATGTAATCAGTCCTATTGTGGTATACTATACTTTTCACTCGTAGCCATTTTCACATCAGAATGGAGATTCAATGAGTCCATGCCGGATTTATTCAGTTGAATATCAAATACAGTGCTAAAGATGTTGAATCTCACAATGCAGATGCAAACGGCAAATCCTACATGTTTTATAAATGCAGGCATCTGTCATGGTTCGTTGGTTATTTTTTCCTTTTCCGCTGCGGTTCTCGTCCTTTCCCTCCGGTTGAGAATCAGATTTTTTCTGCGTTCCGTTCCGGGGTTTTGATTCACCTCGCCTATTATTTTTTTCACCTGTGCTACGGTCTGTGGGGTATCTAAGCGGGGTACTTTCACTTCCGCTTCCCCGGTGCTTTTTTGTCATTCCGTATTACGTTGAGCCAGGTACAAGAAACCTCTTGATATTAAACTTGTTTTATGTTCACGAGGGACTTGCTTCTTAGCTTATTATTCAGGTATAGGATTATTTTCCTCCTGTTAGCTTCACAGTGCTATCTTTTCCGTGCTGTTCTCACTGAGACAGTTTTTTTTGGGGTGGTTTCACTTATGTTTCACCTTCTACCGGCCGTCTTAGTGTTACGCGCCGAAGGTGTTTTTTTCTTTTCTAGTTTCCCGTGTTAGCTCTAGTATTGAGCTCGGGAGACGTAGTTTTGTGCTCTCATTCGTGTTTTCGAGTTCGCCCAATTTTCCTGGGTTGATTATTATTTGGCTGTTTAATTACTAGGATTTATTTCTTTTTTCTTTCTACTTATTAGTAGAAACCCTGGCTACTGTAAGTCCAGTATCATTGTTTGACTTCCATTTGCTCTCCTTATTATTTATTGGACTTTTTCATCATATGCTCAGCAGAATCATGGCAGGTGCTTTTCAAACTGTTTTGATCCTGTCATTGGGCAGACATATATCACACTTGACAACATTTTCTAAATACGTGTGTTTTTAGTTCAGCAACATGTATTGTTTTGCCACTGTCCCATGATAATTCTGCATTGCACATAGTCAATGTTTCTTTACTGAAATCACCCATTTACTGAAATCACTGCAAAATATGTGCTGTACCGCCCTGTTTTTGCACAGTAAATTTAGCTCAGAGAACGACATAAGGAATCGGCATCAGTTTGAATATGTGAATGGGAAGCACAGTTGCTTTTCCAGTTTTTCCTGAGGGGTGGAATCTTCTCCTGCAGCAGTAAACGTAGGCGTGCCTGTTTCTGGATGGATCCGATGGTCCCGCTGTTATCACAGGGCTGGTATTGCCAAACTCTGGACAGCAGTTTGATTCATGGAAATGAGATACAAGAACCCCACTCATCCCACTTTTCATCCAGTTTAGTTGGCAAGGCATTTTTACATTTTATTTTTAACTTCAAATTGGCCCAGGTTAGTCACTTACAGTGTTTACATTGGAGCTCAGCCACAATTGCCAAATGATTTGGTTGGTGCCTCAAAGACCAAAGGTGCTTAAACTAATACACCGTTGGCCTTTGAGTACAAGTACAGTAGTGAATGATTGTTTCTAGGGTTTCAAAATCTTAGTTCTGAGGTAACGTTCTCCGTATATTACATTCTCGCCTCATCTAATCGCATTAACTGTGCCTGAACCATTGTTTAAGTTGATAATTTAAACATTACAAAAATGTTCAGTCAGATTCTATTGGAAAACCATACTCATTAACTACTTGGACAAAATGGTGCCAAGTAGCATTGTGTGCCTAAAAAAAACCACTTATATATATTAAAATATCAAATAGACATACTCTTTGTTTCTGCGGTCTCACTGGTCAATAAGCAAAGCTTGCCCCTTTAAAAAAAATAATAAACTGCTAGTTTATTGCAAGTTGTGTAGTGGGTAGTTGCAGTTCTGTGTGTTTTTGACCGGATTAGTTTTGGTTTACGTTGTTTTGCCATTTAGCTGGGACTGTTTCCATAGCAGTTCTGTTTTAGTGACCATAACAACAGTGGTGTTTACTAATCATCTGATTGAGCAGCTGAGTAGATTGATCAATTAGCTGTTAATAGTGCTATTTAAGCAGGTCCTTTGAAATACAGCAGCAGCTGTAACAACAGCCTCATCCAAACAGACTCAGTCAGATTAAGACAAGGGAGTCCATCGAGGGAGGACCCCTGTACCATGTGAATGGTGTATTATTATGTATTATGGTGCATTATTCAAACCTCGCATTCTATCTTGGCATAAGTCGGCTTACATTTAGTGTTTTACTGATGTTCCACGTGCTCTTGCTGGTGTGTGGGAATGTTTTTAGCTCACAAAATCCCCAGGTGAATGCAGCGGTTTTCTCTCAATGTGAGTCTCTGTGGGTAAGTACTATATTGTAATGTAGGGCAGCTGCATTTTTCATTAGAACATACCGTCTTGTCTCTCTCATCCAAAGAGAGAGGCTACTAATCACATGTGACAAAGGCAGATCGAGGAAATTACACAGCTTCTGTCACTCCCTCTGCTGTGATTTGAGTAGATGGCAGGCAATTGCTGTCGTTCTCTGAACCCCCCACTGCTTCTGGACATGTGATTAGACCCAACTAAAGCACTGCGTTTTTTATCTCGCTCTTCCCTTGTATTAGATGGAGGTCCTTTTTTAAGGTTACGTCTTAAAACAACAGGGCCGCTCTCTCTCAGGAGTTTCTCGCTTTTTTAGTCATTGGCAATAGCAGCTGGGTTTTGCAAGCACGCTCTGACAAGAATCCTCCACTTCAGCATCATGTCTCCGTCGTAGAAGATGATGTGAGGTCAAGAAACGTCTAATCAGATACAGCTTTTCAACTAAGACATCCCAGACCAGCACTTCTCTTATTTAAATGCATATTACTTTGATTATGTTTTTAGATAGATTGATGGTAATTTTATCAATTAAAAAATGAATTGTTCAAACCCAGCTAGTAAAGTTATAGGCAGTTAGCACTGGAGTAATAGTAGTTAGAAGTAACAACACAATTGTGAAGCAAATTAAGAATTTTTTGGTAATATATTTCACACAGTCTATTGGTATTTATTTGATAATTGTTTATCTTTTATTTTTGTATGTTTGGTTATCATAGTATCCAGTTTTGTAGTAGGGATGTTCCTAACGACTAATTTCCCTGACGTTTAAACGGAAGTTTAAACTTAGACTAGTCGACTAGTCTAAAAGTAAGAAAACACAGTCAAAATTTAGCACAATTTAATCTATAAGGTTAAACATTGTCCGAAAAAATATTGCGTATATTATAAGAGCCATTTGAAACCGTTAATCACATTCTTCAATAACCAAATCGTATTTTAAATGCCGCTGAAATGTGTGGCACTTTGTGCCTTACATTATGAACATTGCACATTATCCTAGAAAACATGACAACAACTCACTAAATAAAAGTTAACAAATAACATTTATTGAAAACAATATTCAACGTAACAAAACATTTTTAGGAAACGTGCCTGATTATTACAACGGCATTTTCATTTGGTGAACGCAATCGCATAGCAAATACAGTAAAAAATTATAATCGGTCATCAGAAAAACTACCAATAATAGGCCCACAAAAAAATAACGGCCTACTGATCGACGTGACATTACATTCGTTTTATTGGGCTATTCAACAACGCGATAGGCCTACTTACTCTTTCCACCTCGCTGGTTTAACTTGCAGGGCGAACAGGCTATTAATGCGTTTTGTTTCTTTCCTTCGTTTAAAATTTTATTTTATTTTATCTGGCGTTGTTAACATTAGTAACGGATGCTCGTTTTTTTATAAAGCAACATTTGACCAGGAAAACATGACATTTCAGTGCAAATTATGTCAATATGTAATTTTAATGTGTACATTAATAAAATAATAAGTTTAACCGACTAGTATTTCTGGTGCCGACTAGCGAGGGTAGCAACGTTTAATCGGCTAGTCGACTAGTTGACGCGCACATCCCTATTTTGTAGGCTGTTGAATCTGGCAGCATAACTTCAAGTGAAGAGAATGCACTTGCAGTATGACAATCAATTGTATTCAATTAAATAAATATCCAAAAATGATGTCTGAAATCTCTTAAAAATAATAGCAACTGCAGGTATATGTGCAGGTATATAACGAAATATGGTCATATTTTCGTGTAGTGTGTTGTGTACAAAATGTAGTTTTAGTTTGATTTTTCTGGAGCTGCTTAGCAGAAATATCTGTAAGGTCACCTAAAGAACATGAATATACAGACAAAGAAGACTGTTGGAGCCTCGGAGGTGGAACATGATTTTCAGTGGTGTACAAATCACCCAGGGACAGGCATATATGGGCATATACCAGCCTATTTTGGTTTTGCATTGAGAAGGTGCAAACACTATTCTGCATATAAAAGTCCCTTCACTTGAACATGCTGCACACGTTCAAAATACGTTCACTTAACTGAAAAAAGGCCTGAGGGCATGAACCCAAATGGCAGATCCTACCTTTTTATTTATTTATTTTTTTCAGTCCTGCGAGATGAGTTGGTTTATCTCTGTACAGTTTATGTTTTTTTTTGACAGGGGCACGTTTGTCTTACGTAAGGGCAGCACTGCTCGATATGCACCGGAGAGATCCAGGCTCAGGCCGGGGATGGCTGTGCGCTGATGGATCCTGAAAGCAAGAGGGAGTGTGAGTGTAGGGCTGTGCATATCTGACCGTGCACAGGGCTGCCTTTCGTTATCGCCGAGTGTGTACGCTTGCAGCAGAGTGTGCAGAGTGTGTGTCGGTACGTTTCTGTGTGCGGCCGCTTCCTTTGTGTGCGTCTGCATGTGATAGAGGGAGGGCGAGAGAGAGAGAGAGAGAGAGAGGTTCGGAGTGGTTATATAAATCGGCGTGCCTCATGCCAGCCCAACAGGCGGACGCTCTGCTGGAGTGACGTCACGTCAGCGGGCCGGTGAGCGTGCGTGTCGGTAGCACGCGGCGGGGTCCGGTGGGGAGGAGGGGAGCGGAGGCGCGGGATAGGATCCGCGCACGGCCGCGGGGTAGCGTGGCCGCTGCGGGGTCACCGGGGTTCACGCCTCCGTCAGTCACACGATCAGCCGATCCATACGGGAGCCCTGTCAGCTGCGCTCACTGTCCTCAGTAAACAGCACAGCTCTCCATGTTGTGTTTCCCAGGATTGTCACGTGACTGGCGCAAAGCTTAAAGAATGACTGAATGACATCATCACAGAATGGCATGAAAATAAAAACGGATTTATCTTGAAATGTATTGCTCTTCTTTGTGTCTCTCCGCACTATTACATTTTTAGATTTTATTTAAATCCATAGGCCAAACTGTAAGACTTTTTTTTCCTTCTCTTGGACAGTTATTGGGGGAGAGATTAAACCCTGTTTAAACAGCATTGCTCTATAATTCTTAGCATCCTGCACACTACTGCAGGGCCCTCTGCATGCACTTCCATCACATGCAGAAATAATTCCCAGCATCCTGCACGTTACAGCAAGGCTACAGAGTAAGTGAGTACGTCAGATGTGGGCGGAGTTTGGTTTCTGAAGTAAACTCCCTATGACAGATAGAACGGATGACAGATATTACTGCAACGCACTGGTGGTTCTCGACCAATCAGATATCATCATCTCGTCTGGACGTTTTTGGCAGTGCATACCACCTTGCTAATTCGGCTATTTTACTTCATTGAACCAGCTGAAGGGAATTATGGGACGTTGATTTTTTAAACGGTGCCATCGCTATTCACAAAAAAATACTAAAAACTTAAAATATACTCGAAGCTGGTCCAGAAAAATGACATATTTTGCGAATGGGTGATATATTGAACAATCCAGGGAATTGATGGTATGACTAGAAATTGTTTAAAAGTAAGTTTTAGTTAATCTCTATGGTCTAAATGAATGGGGAAGTCACTCCCGAAAGTCACTTGAGTACTCTATTGAGGCCACACTACTGCAAAGTTTCCATCTTTGAATATTCCCAGAATTTTGCAACCCTAGTGGTAACTATGTGGTCCCCATCGCTGTTGGTTTCACTTGTGTTGCTTATCTTCTACCCTTTCTTTAGCTAACCCACATCCACCAACAGCTGCTCTGTCTCATTTGTTTGAAAAAGTAAGCTTGGAGTGACTGGTGTGTCGTTATGTGGTGTACATTATATTTGTTGGTTTTTTAGCTGTGGTTTTTGGATTGTTGCAGGACTACATTGAGTCCCACCCTGAGACTATTGTGCTGGATCCTCTCCCTGCCATTCGGACCCTCCTGGACCGCTGCAAGTCCTACCAGCTGATCCACAGGATAGAGGACCGCATGCAAGGTATGGATCGGCCCCGCCCCCAAACACATGAGAGCAAACTATTGATGCCAGGTCTAAGGGAGATGGGTTGTTGATTGACTGCCACTCAGCCTGTATTTTGTCTTGCGATGTGCACGGTAATGTCTGACATCAAGGGAGACAAAGCTTCACTGGTACACAGCAAGTCAATGGGGAGTGACAGCGGCTATCTCCTTATATGGGCTGTGACTGAAAGTCAACTGGGCCTTCAGAAGGATGCTGTCTTATTGAATTTTTTGGGTTTGATGAGGTTTACTGATGTTCTGATGCAATTTCCTAGTATCTCCTCTCTCCACATCCTGTTACAAATCATAGGTGGTGTCGGATTGAACACAGCCACCACAGGTGCCAGGAGTTTCACTCCACCACAGGCGATAGTGATACAAAGTCTTTGAATTAAGTACTTCGTTAGCTTATGATGGAGACCTGCTTATGAAAGCAGTTGTCCATCTGCACACCATCCTGACTTCCTGTGGCCCCACTGTGCTAAGTCATTGCTTGTGTTTCTTCAAGTGCTATGTTCCGCATTTGAAGATGTTTGTAGTTAAAATTATGTTTTAAATAAGACTCCCGTCATTCCTGTCCCAAAGAGACTGGGAAAATGACTTACACTGACATTTCAGAAATGGCTACTTTTTGAAAAGCCGGAAGAGCAGTCTCTTTTTTTTTTTTTTTCCCTCCAGTGTGTGAGAACATGTTCGTTTCTGACTTCTGACTGAAAGTGGAAGTTGACTCAATGATTCTGTGGGCAGGGTGATGTTGGAGCTTTAGGTTGTTTTTCTCCCTTTGCTGTTTGCGGGCGATGACCGGCGCAGTGGTTGACTGCAGGCGGTGTCAGTGAGTCAGTCGGTCAAGGTCTTCACTCAGGGAGCAGGCCGCAGGATACCAGCGATGAAAGCTTGCTTCCTGCTTCGCGTCCAACACCCATTTTTTCTAGTGAGACTACTGGGCTTTCGTTTTCGTTTTCTTTTTCTGCCTATTTGCAGTCTTCTGTTCCTTCAGGGTCTCAAAGGCCAGGGGTTTTCTCTGCGGATGCAGGAGGCTTACAGGCTTTAAAGAGGAGACATGGGGAAAGGTGTGAAGCGGTGCAGTTATTTTGTGCGCCGTGTCGCGGGCGGATGTGGGCAGTGTCCGCAGCCATTGGAAAGGATGTTTTTGAGGGACACGCTACTGTAAGACTAATTATTTCATTATGCTGCCCCCTGAAGCCTAACTTCCTTTCAGCGTAAATAACCCATCGTGTAGATCAGCAAAGGGCCGTTGCTCTCCGTTTGCCCGCAGTACCCCCCGTTTAATGATATTGTTTCTGCTGTTGTGGGCCGTCACGCGAGCGCACGTAGCGCGCCGCTGCGAGGAAATCAGAGGTGAGCACTTGTTTTTAGTTGCAGCGGCTGTTGTGAGAGAAATCTTTGTTTAAAATACCAAGATAGTGAGTGTTCTCTGTGGAACCCCTCGCCTGGCAACCAAAGCTATGGATATTAACAACAGAAGCAGAGGATGCTGGGAGGAGCACAGATCACTCAAAGGCCATTTACAGTGTAGCTAATGCAGCAGACAACCAGCAGCACATTTGTAACCGTGTTATTCAGCTAGTAAATTAGTGCATTTAAGTCCACATGCAAAGGGATGAAGTTGCTGCTTCTGCCAACATGGGTCTAGTTTGTCACAAACGTGTTACTTACCTTAGGCTACATTTTTGACATTTATGGAAAGCCCATTTATGGAGAGTACTGTCATTAAACAAATGGCATGAAAATACAGATGACGCATGACGTTAAATTAGATTGCAGGGATCTTGTTTTTCCTTTTGAAGATGCTTACATTGTATAGTGTAGAAATAACCCCATTCCATTTCATCTGCTTGTGTGCGGTTACTGAAGTTGAGGTAGTAGCACAATGTACTTGGATACCATTGGATACTTCTTAACTTCATAACCATATGCTTTTTTTGTAGCTTTATAAATCTTTGACTGTGTATTATTTATTAATTATATATATTTGGCATTGTGGTGACATTTCTATAATTTTATTGTTCTAACTGAACAAATAGCGTACATCATCATTCTGGAGCTGTTAATGATGCTCAGTTCATTATCACTGCCGATTCAGGATAGTCGAAACGCGGGGTGTCGCGGGCTGCTTCTGTTCACACCACAGGCTACAGCTAAGCTCGCATGGAGCACAGTCGGAAGAAGGACCTTTCATACGCGGTTTTCGCATTGCAGTCCATGAGCGCCCGTTTGACCAGCGCTGGATAGCAACGAGCGCGGATCCATAACTAACTGAGCCCTCCCATACCCTGGACAACGCCGAGTACGCGTCGCCCTATGGAGCTGCCATCCACAGTCTGCACTGGCACGGTCCAGGTTCGATCCGCAGCTGTGAGGCTCATCCACGCACCACAGCGTGGTGCTTTAACCCAAGGAGCCCTCCAGCAGCCATCATTACATTACATTACATTATAGGCATTTAGCAGACGCTCTTATCCAGAGCGACTTACACAGCATTTTTTTTTTTTTTTTTATATATAGTCCATATTACAGCTGGATATATATATAAGCAGCAATGCAGGTGAAGTACTGCTGCTCAAGGTACACAACGGCCGCGACCTGGGATCGAAACCGGCCACCTTTCGGTTACAAAACAAAACCCAGTTTATTATACCACACTCTACCCCCCATCACTGCTTTTTTAAACCCTACAAGAACTTTTCTCTATTTTCATAGTTTTATTGCCTTGATTTTTCACATTACATGCAAACCAGATTTTTTTTTGGAGTCATTCACCTGGGCAGCACCCTTCCTTCTGAGCTCAAGGAAACATTTGTCATGGTCAACATCATATCATCCTCCTTGGTCCCCTCCAGACCTGAACAATGTATCACAGACTGATATCAACGGCAGATATTTCCCAAAGCCTCCTCTTAATGCCATTAGTTTTTTAGCGACCACAACATTGATCTCACAAAGGATGATGTATGGAGCATTAATGTGCATATAAGCCAAAACATCATCCAGTGTTCATTATCATTGAGGAAATCAGCGGTCAACTTTCTGTAGATTTTTTTATTTGTTTATGTGTTTATATATTTTTTTTTCTAATCTAGAGCCAGAAGGATTTCAGCGTTGGAGCCTGACGTCAGTGCCTTAAAATAGAGCTCGGAAAATGTATTTTTTCCCTTCTCTAAACAGGCACGGTCTGTTATGTAATGAAATCTGTCTGAGTAATTCACATTTATCACTCACCCCTGCTTTTTATTCTCTGGCAGCAGTCAGAAAACGACACATGATGGACGGGGAGAGTTTTGGCCACAACAGTTTTCCCGTTTTATGCATTATTTTTCCTCCGCTTGTTCAGATTGTAAACTTGGACCTCTTGTCTATCTGAAGTTCGTTACCATATAAAAAATGCCCTAAGCAGGTTGTGTTTGATCCCCGTGGACAATGCCCTTTAAGACAGTCTATTTGTGTACATTACATTACAGGCATTTAGCAGGCGTTCTTATCCGGAGTGACTTACAGAGCTTTTTGCCTGTTTAAATAGTATCCATTTATACAGCTGGATATATACTGAAGTACTAATATATAGGTGAAGTACCTTGCTCAAGGGTACAATGGCAGTGAGAATTGAACCTGAAACATTTTGGTTACAAGCTCAGTTCCTTTACCATTATACTACACTGCCGTGTAGTAAAAACGTCCTGTTGAGACCTCAATGGTCATACCTGTGTGAAGGAAACAATGAACATCCATTCAGGCTATTCCAAGATATACACAATTCTGTAATGAACAGTCAACAGTCCAAAGTCCACATTGCCACTAGGTTTTGGTTCAACAGCTGAAGCTGTAAAATGGAGGTCTGCCATTTAAAAATGCGTCGCCTCAGGACCCATATGCAGAAATGCGCTGGCACGGCCACTTCCTTCTCTTTATCGGTCCAGCCCACGGAATCTTGAGACCGCTGCCAAGGCAACGGAATGATGAAGGCTGCGGAGACAGGACGGTGAAGGCAGCAGAGATGGAACGACGAGGAAACATAGACCAGACTGTGATGGCTACAGAGACTGAGCTGTGAACAGAACAGAGGCACAACTGTGAAGGGGCACAGAGACACAACGACGAGGGAACAGACAAAGAACTGAAAGCTACTGGAAAAGAATTGTGAAAACTACAGATAAAAACTTCAAGGCTACAGATAAGAACTTTGAAGGCTATATAAACAGAACTGTGAAGAAAGGAGAAAGCAAGAGAAAGGTGAAGGAAACATAAAATAATTGTGAAGGCTAGAGTGACTTCCTGTTCTTGAGCAGTACAGCAGTACCTGTGAATAGTCCTCAGACAGGAAATGTGTTTTTGTTGAGAGTTTTATTTTGTTTCAAACATCTAGATTCTCACAATTTTTCTATCGCGCTTCTGCTGTATGGATCTACAATGTCACACCAGTGACCCCTCAACAAGGCATTAGGTCAAGTTGAGCATACATGACAGGGCATTGAGAACATTACCCATGTGGCTGGTTCTTTGTCCCTGCTTCCCACTGCTGCTTCTGTCCCACTCACAGGAAGTGTGGTGTGCGAGGTCATGTGACCCTTTGACTGGTGAAGGCCTTTATTACCATTAGGATGTTTACTGACTCTGGACTTACAAGTGGCTGAAGTAGTGGATTAAGTATGAATCGAGGGAATGAAAATCGGTATCCGCCACATTCGTTCATAACTACGCTTTAACACACGTCGTTCCCTTGAAATGATAAATTAGGCTGTGTGTAAATGCAGCTGGGTTGACACTTTAATAGTGTAGGGGTCATGGCGGACAGTATTTGGCATGCAGTTCAGTTTGTGCACTGGATTTACCAGAAGTATTTAATGCACTTGACTGGGAGGATATTTGTCTATGTTTGAATGTGAGTTGGCATATAATGACAGTATGGAGAAATCTGCAAACCCCCAAGCTAGCTGAGGACACTAGCATTAGCATTCATACACGAGGCAGCTTGTATGCTGTGTGGTCACTGTCCCCCTCCAAAGGCAAAGCAGCCTCCTGCATAAAAACAAGAATTTTGGCTGAGATAGTTCCATCCCTGTTATTCATTGCCCCATCATTGGCCTTGTTAAGTGTTATTTAACCTGGTATTGCATGTCTCTTATAAAGCAGAGCTTGGCCAAAAGATTTACTTATGTCTCTGGAATCTTCCCTCTTCTGTTTATAAGTAAGCCCTGTTCAATGTATTTATACCAAGAGCAACTGGAGTCGGGCTTTAAATGGTGAAGTGTATCTTGCTAGCCATTACGTAACCTTCATTGTCAGTATCACCGTGTATAAATAAAGGAATGTTTGTGGAATTGTAAAAACAGACCTTAAAAGCGAAATTATTTTAATTGGTTTATATAAAGCGTCGTATATGAGAGGGTAAAAGAATCACGCACATAAATTCAAGGTTTACCTCCAGTTGTTTAAACATGAACAATAACATCAGGTTGTTTATACCATCAACCAAGTACAAACGTTCGGTATATTAAATATCGGGCTGTACTTAGGACTGATGGCTCAGGACAAGACTGTAACCGAAAAATGAGCACTGGCGAAATAAATGGGGTAGTAGCTTTGAACACTTTGCATGTGAATGGAGCACCTGTGTGATTAGACGGTAGCGTAGTGAAGTACACAGTGCACCAAACACATCTCTAGCATGCTATAAAAGCATCTATCACACAGATTAGTCAGATTCTTGTCTGTGTTTGGAGATTTATTTCTAATTAAAATTGGGCCGTAATCTTCTTTAGGGAATTATGTATTACTGTTGGATGCACGTAATTATGATGTTATTACTTTTGCATTGAGTGCAGTGCGACTGGGTGCACTGGAGTTATGCCATTGCGTTTAATTTGAAGGTTTTGAAGTATAGTTCTATTTGTTTTTTAATTGGTGTGTTCAATTGAATGCTAAATTTTTTTTAGCGCAGCCTAAACTTAAGGCTTGTTTACAGGTGAAGATGTCTCATCAGAGAATCACTAGTGACACGTATTGCATGTAGTTATCCAGCTACAGGTATTGCATGTAGTTATCCAGCTACAGGTATTGCATGTAGTTATCCAGCTACAGATATTGCATGTAGTTATCCAGCTACAGATATTGCATGTAGTTATCCAGCTACAGGTATTGCATGTAGTTATCCAGCTACAGATATTGCAGTGGCGGGCCGTCAGGGCCAGCAAGGCCTTCTCTGCTGGCCTAAACATCATCAGAATATAAATTTAATTTTGATATATTTTTTCCACAAATATGTATTAAATTATTCCCCATAGTCTATTCTCTTCATTTCATAGCTTTCCTCTTGGTTGCGCTGCTTCCAGCCTCAGATCGAGATTTGGAGGGCTGGCCTTTATGTTAGAGCTTTTATCCAATCATATTTCAGCCATAATGTGTTGCCAGGGTCCAAGAGATCTGCCCTTAGGCCTTCAGAATAAACATTGCGGGCGCATGTAGCTTAAAGAGAACGGAGACAAACCTGTGGTGTTAACCAATCAGATGTCGAGTTGGCGACACCGGGGCCAGCTAGCAGGCGTACGATAACGTCAGCACGTGCACGTCTTTTGATTGGATACGCACTATTGAGAGGCAGAGCTCTGCAGAGATAGCAAACTGAACTTGAATGAGCTCATTTGTGTAGATTTCTACAAGCTGTTTTTTTTTCAACCCACAATGGCTGAAGGAGGAGAAGAGATCGATTTGGTCGCAGATATAATTACAACGCCATTTTCAAGACAAACTTTTCAAGAAAAGCTAGACATCGTCAGAAGAGAACGGCCAACCCCGACGCTAGCGAGTCAAAGTGGACATTCAAGGCTAGGAATACACTTTCACACTGTCGCAAATATATCCTCATGGAACAAATGCTAATTATTTGTTTGTTTTCTTTTATTTTCAGTGAATAGTTTATGTGTCTTTATCGTCACGTTTCTTAAATGAAACTGCTTTGGGTGCGACAATGCGCTGTTTAGTGAACAAACTTGTTAAAGCTCACATACTTTTGGTGGACTTAATAAAACTTTGTAGACTAATCCCTTAAAAGCGCCTTTTATTTTAAAGTTTTGACAGTATCCAAGCGATCTTAAAGCTGGTAGTTTAACACTCTTAATTGTAAATGCGGATTTATTGATTATAAATGCTTCGGAAATATTAATATAACTGTTGTACTTGACTATGTTAAGGTGATGCAACGCCCAGTTATACTGCGTTTATGTCTAAATGTATAGTTTCTAGAGCCATGGCGTCATAATCATGGTATTAAGAAATGGAATAATTCAGGTAGGACTGTGTAGGACATCACTGAAGGCCTAGGTGTGAAATGCACGGCCCGCCACTGAGATATTGCATGTAGTTATCCAGCTACCGGTATTGCACGTAGTTATCCAGCTACAGGTATTGCATGTAGTTATCCAGCTACAGGTATTGCATGTAGTTATCCAGCTACAGGTATTGCATGTAGTTATCCAGCTACAGGTATTGCATGTAGTTATCCAGCTACAGATATTGCATGTAGTTATCCAGCTACCGGTATTGCACGTAGTTATCCAGCTACAGGTATTGCATGTAGTTATCCAGCTACAGATATTGCATGTAGTTATCCAGCTACTGGTATTGGACGTAGTTATCCAGCTACAGGTATTGCATGTAGTTATCCAGCTACAGGTATTGCATGTAGTTATCCGGCTACAGGTATTGCATGTAGTTATCCGGCTACAGGTATTGCATGTAGTTATCCGGCTACAGGTATTGCATGTAGTTATCCGGCTACAGGTATTGCATGTAGTTATCCGGCTACAGGTATTGCACGTAGTTATCCGGCTACAGGTATTGCACGTAGTTATCCGGCTACAGGTATTGCACGTAGTTATCCGGCTACAGGTATTGCACGTAGTTATCCGGCTACAGGTATTGCACGTAGTTATCCGGCTACAGGTATTGCACGTAGTTATCCGGCTACAGGTATTGCACGTAGTTATCCGGCTACAGCTATTGCACGTAGTTATCCGGCTACAGGTATTGCACGTAGTTATCCAGCTACAGGTATTGCATGTAGTTATCCAGCTTCTTTTTGATCATCAGCTGGCAAAAGTTGTGGGTTGTTTTTTTTCAGCTTGAAGGTTTCACATCACTGACTGCAGCTTTGTTATTTTTAGCCTTACTGTCTCTATATAAAGAACAAAATAGCATCCAGAGTGGACAAACCAAAGATTGTGTAATTTTGTTAATAATGTATTTGGTCGTTCGTTTGGTCATTAATTGGGAAGTGAAATTCAACACGGCCTTTCCTCCTTATACTGTGGCCACTGTTGCGACCAGCCCCCTATGGGGGGACTGAGTGGAAAACAACCAAGGCCTCACCAGGACATCTAGTCAACCTGACAGCTCAGTGGAAGCCTCCTCAGTGATTGGGACATTGTTGGAGGCAGTTTTTTTCCACCTGACCCAGTGTGATTGCAGAAATGTTGAAGTCTCCACCCGCTCCGCTCCCCCACTGTCCTGCTGCCAACAGCAACCTTGACTGACGCTTCCATTAGTGACAGTGCTGTGTGGCTGAAGGACATACATGGCAGATTCCTCAGCAGGGAAATAACACTGTTCAACGGCGGCCATTTCGCCTTGCAGTGGGAAAATATAAATTAGTAAGTTAAATTAAAACTGCTAAATTAGTAAATTTTATTTTATTTATTTCTCCTTTATTTTACCAGTCCCACTGAGATATCAGTCTTTTTTTTCAAGGGAGCCTTGGCCAAGAGAAGCAAAAAAACAAACAAAAAAAGTATAATTATCACACTGTATGTCAGTGGTGAACTTCTGGCAGAGTTTTAAGTGAGTCAATGAGTGAGGGAGAGACATGACATGACATGACATGACTGTTTCTCCAGTCACAGACAAAATTTAAAAGGTCACAGCTCTCTGGGATTCTGCCTTTAAAGAGCCCGACTCTACACAACCCCCTGGAAGTCTCCTCTAATGACAATGACAGACGTCTCCTCTTCAAGTCCTTATAGGAAATTACCAAAGAGAGGTCTTGACCCATCTCCCCCTGCAAATCCCCAGTGGGTGTCTTAGTCAGGGTCACACAGAGCTCTCGCAAAACCCACAGAGATATGCTACGTCCAGGCGGTTAAGAACGGAGTTGTTCATAAAAAAAGAAGACTCCTGGTTTCTATTGTTGGTAGCGCTCGAGGCACAGCTCAGAGATGACAGCGCAGAGATTGGATGACTCCAGTAGTGTGTGGGATGTGATGGATTTGTGTGCTACTCTAATGCAAGGCTGATGGTTCAACACTCTGGCTCCCGCCAGTTTGGTCTAACGCGCAGTCTTAACACGCTTCCTCTTACTCTTCTGTGTGACAGACATTGAAGGAAAACAAGATAAAGGTCACAATTAGGAGACTCATCCCAATTTGTTGCCCACTGTAAGCTGGGCAGTAGACATTCCTCTTTCTGCTGTACTTGTAGCAGTGCAAGATGACTTCTTAAAATGCCTCCGTTCCTGGAAATGAAGGAGATTCATATCTCAGAGGGTTAAGGTTGTCTCACAAAACTGCATTAAAGCACCAAGATAAAAGAGAAGTCTTTGGACTGTATGAGTCGGGTGCACTTTTTCCTTGAAGGTAAGTTCAGTCAGACTGACCCTCTGGTGGGTGTTCTCTGGCTTGTTTATTGGATTCCTTTTCCTTGATTCCTGTACACTGACAGCAGTGAGGTCAGAGGCTAGTGGATGCCGTGTGCGTGTGAGCTTCCCATAAACCCCTGCACTGGCTCCACTGGGTCTGCGGGGCCAGGGAGTGTTTAGACAGTGTTCCACTGAGAGATTGATCCTCAGGGGAGGAGTTGAGCAGGCCGCCAGGGACATCACCGGCATCTTCGCCATACGACGTGCCTTCTATTTTGCATCCACTTTACTGAAAATTCCTCTGAACTGCTCTGGAATAATCCTCTATTGTCTTAGTGTTTCAGCTTGCTTTTAAGTAAGGAGATGAATCTTGAGTGCTTGGCATTGGCTAAAGGAATGGTCCTCTGTAAATAGCAGTAAATATCATTAAAATAGCCATTGAAACTTGTCCTCAGCGTGAAAGGGAGCTTTCTCAGAACCTTATTTCAAAATGGGTCATTGTAATTCTCAGCAGTGGAGAGACATTATGTTGGCCACCTCCCTGCTTCCAGCTTTCTCAGGAACTCTTTCTTTTAGCTTCTGCTTCTCCTTCTTTCAGTCCCAGAGACCGACTTCTGAGTTTGCTATTGAGTCACTGATATCAAGATTGTGTCATTTGCTAGTTGGTTAGCTAGCTACACATGCTAGTCTTTGCTCTGCCTGCCTCCCTACCTTAATAGATTGCTCAAAAAATAATTTGTAGCCCTTGTCGAGCTTTGACCTCCTCACGTCACCCTAAAACTCGCCAACAATGTGGACGGACAACGTCCAACATTGTCACTTTTGGGAGTGATGTGAGGGACTGGGAAAACGCGGCTCATCTTGAGTTTTATGTTTTCCAATGTGTTGAGATAGAGGCGTCCCCAGCAACGCTAAGGAAAAATGTTTCCCCCCCTCCGGTCTAGATCACCATCTCATAGGCATATGAGAATTTCTTGTGCAAGTACTCACAAGAGGCAAATTAATTTCTTGCATGCTATAATCCTGATCAGTATCAGGTTTTATAAAATGTGAGATCCTGCAACCTGCCAATGGAAAATAACTATTAGTAGTGCCATAATGTTGGAATAAGGAACAGCTGCTTTCCTGCTGTGTTGCGCTTTACTATTGAAACACATGAAGAAGCAGAAAGAAGAAGGTACCATGGCAAAAGATTCGAGCACCAAGCCAAAAAATGCATGCTGGGCGGAAACAGAAGAATTTATTGCGCTGTGGCAAGAACATGAGTTTATTGGATCCATCTGTAGACACCTACCAAACAGTGGAAGTTTAATAAGTAGAAAAAAATAACTAGGCATAATGGTAGAATGGTTGGTGATTGTATGTGTCGAATTATGTTTAGTACGTTATGCAGTTGTGACGCACAGGCTACTATGCCTGATTTTTTTTTTAAATTAAAAAATAAAAATAAAAATGTGTCGGCCACAACCCCACCAATTTCACACTGAGCTTCTTCTACAGTGTGCTTTATGAGTGTCACTCACAGCATACTCACTTGTGATATATATTCAAAAATCTTAATGCTTAAGCCACACCTGAAGAGTGCCTGTGGGTATGTAAACAGTACAAGATATTCCCCAAGGACAAATCCAATTTGACTCTGAGGCCTGCTCTATCAGATTCAAGAGTAGGTAGGACTGTTCCGATGTTTTCTTCAGCCTATTTGTTCATTTACTTCCCCCTCGGGGGAATATCTTGTATTGTGGCATGTGAAACAGGATACAGCGGTAGAGTGCTTCCCATAGTTGGCACGGACCTCTCGGTTATGCAGCCTTATTAGGCGAGTGGCGGCAGCAGCAATGGAAGATAGTCAAACTGACATTTTTTAAACGGGCCCAAAAAACATCTAATCTGAATGAAAATGAACTCCGAGACGGGAGAGAAGTCGTCTTTGTTCTTACGAACGAGACGATTCCGTCGATGACAAAGAACTTCTTGTGCAGACGTTTATGGTTTAGGAAGACCAGACCCCCTCAGCTGTGAATCTCTCCCATGGGAATACTTGTTGTGATGCTCTCCGGGTGACATGGTGCATTTTCAGTACCTTTAGGTCCTTTTCTTGCACTGAACTCAACATTTATATGATGTCTGCACTGCACTGTCACTGTCACAAACCGAATGTTCAGGCCCCTCACTAATTCTGAAACATGCGGCCCTGGTGCCATTGTTAGAACTGCAGCTTTAAACCCCTGTATAGCCTTAAACAGACAGGGCAGAAGGCTTGTTTTCAGAAGCAGTATCGGACGGAGAGGTCAATGTTCAGTCATGGGACCTAGTTGTTGTGGAGACACAAAGGATCTTGAAGATGTCCCCGGCTTTATCCGGGACTTCAAAGTTTTAAGAGCACACTCTACTTAATCCCAAATGTATTTGCTGTCTGCTTGAGTGGAGAGCAGTGTATGCGGTGCAAAACATGACATTTTATGCAATTAATGCTTCTTACTCAAAGACGTAGTCCCAGGGCTGAGGAGGGCTCTGCAGGGAATGAGCCAGTATGTCTGTTTTTCTCCTTCACTGGTGCAGACATTCTGCATTCTAACCCTTTGGTCATTAATTGGGATCACATATTTTATGCTCTTCAGAGTATTGTTTTTCTTTTTGTTTAAGATGAATTAGCGGATGTCTACTTGATTAAAAACATGTGGACTCAGAGTATCGGTCTGGCTGCGACAAGAAACCACGGCCGCTTTCGAAAGCGGGTTTATTAAAGATCTCCGGAGATGGCAATCCTGCACTGGCTGTTGACAAAACAGGAAGCTGTGTAGTGCCTTTGTCTTTCTCATAGGGATTGACATCCATTTGTTGGCCTCCAGTTCCCTCCCACTTGTCCCCAGCTGGCCAACCGTTCTTCGTGCATTAGCAAGAACCATGGAGCTAGCCCCTCATTCATTGGCTGTTGCAGACACTGCCCTGCAGGTAGCATTTAGCAGGTAGGTCAGGCCGTGTTTTTATCAGTGTGTCTGGCTGAGGTCAGTGTTTTCTTTTGGTTGCACCTTTCACTGTTGTTTGTTGCCGGTCCAGGAGGGATGTGAGAGGGATGGGAGGCAGTAACATCAGAATAAGAACCAGGTCTGAGACATAACAAGCAGGGCAGAACGGGCGTGGAACAATGACCTTGCTCCCTGTTATGTATGCCTGCTAGCGTGTATCTGCTAGCGTGTGTCTGCTGTTTTTTTATTTGTTGCTGAGGGTTGTGTGCGCAACCCATCTCCTGTTTAATTCGGATCTTTACAAGCCACAGAAAGGCCGACTGTAACCTTCGCCCGGCCGTTGCCTCTTAGCTGTGTTTGTTGATATTCTTGTGGGCACAAGAGTGGCAGCATTAAACACAGAAGTCACATCTGTTTGTGTGTGTGTGTGTGTGTGTGTGTGTGTGTGTGTGTGTGTGTGTGTTTGTCTGTCCGTGTGTGTGTTTGTCCGTGTGTGTGTGTGTGTGTGTGTGTGTGTGTGTGTGTGTGTGTGTGTGTGTGTGTGCTTGCGTGCGTGTATGCGCGGGTGTCTGCATCAGTGGCGGCTCCTGAGCTGAAAATTGAGGAGGCAGAAAACTTCTTTTAAAACTGATTATTGGTCATAATCTTTTTTCAATCATTTTTCTTGATTAACAAGTGTGCCAATGATCTGAATAATCAATTTGCTGGTGAATACACAGCTTCATTCTTCACATCATGTTCGGGAGATTAAACGGAAAAGTACACTTTACGAAAAAAGCACAACCTGAAATAAAAATATTCTAACAAAAGCTGAGCTTTAAGATCGTTTAATTTCCATGAATATTTTTGGAATTTGAGTGCGGAGAACGAAGAGCACATGTGTCCACAATTATAATGTTGATTAAAATGTGCACAATTTTGCGATGCAAGTTAAAATAATTAAATGACTTGCCTAATAGTCTAATTGAGGAGAACTGGCTACATTTGATGGCAATGAGTAATTTGTGAATTAAACGCTGTAGTCTATTGTTAATCAAGGAAGCTGATTGAAAAATGATTGAGATCAATAATCAGTTTAAGGCAAAGTTTTCAGCTCAGGAGCCGCCACTGCTGCGCATGTTGTCCTGTGACAGAGCGAAACCAAGGCCCATATTCATGGTCATTAGCCATGTAAAGTCAATTCACCCTTGCTTGTCATTGTGGTTTGTGTTGTCATCCTATTTATTTCCAGGCAGATCTCACAGTTGTCTGTCTCTCTATTTTCAGCTGCCTGTGTTTGTTGTCTGTGTAGTCTGATTGCGCAGGCCTTATTTGGACTAGCCTACCTTCCCTACCTGCCTGTGTTTGTTGTCTGTGTAGTCTGATTGCGCAGGCCTTATTTGGACTAGCCTACCTTCCCTACCTTTTCTCTTTCTGATTGTCTGCTTCCTTCTTTTTCTCTCTGCTATGATGTTTGGCTGACACAGAGTCAGTTGCTATCAGTAAAAACTGTGAGATCTGATACCGCTGGGAAGCGATGCAGAGACTGATGCGTTTTAACACCTCAGGATTTGCAAAAGGAAGGCCTTTTCTTCTCATAATAAGGAACGGGCGGTGCTCTCACCAGTCGACGCTGCCCAGAGCCCTTCTGTGGGGAGACATCAATACATTTCAGCAGTGTTTTCATGAAGTGAAAGTTACCATAACAAATGACTAATAAAGGCTGCAGCTCGAGCAGTTGGCGTGTTAGCGGGAGTACGGCCTGGTGAAATGGAGTGTGTCAATCTGTACGCGTCTGTTCTCAGTTAGCCGAGCAAAAAAAATAAAAAAATATATATCTGGAAGTGACTTCTGGATTACTTCACGGGTAGAGAATTTCTCTTGCTACTGATTTACGCGTATTGATTTCTATTCATCTGGACAGTATCCATGACATTAAAGCCAATTCCTGGCTTTCAAAACAGCCTTGAACAAATATTTTAATGGTACCACCAGTAGCGACAGGCTGAGGCATTCCAGGAGCACCACCTGTCCATTGCTCTTTTGGAAAGTAGAATGGATCAAGATAACATTTTGACAACTCTGATGTAAATGAGGGAGCAGAGCAGGTACAATTTGCTCTAAGAGCGACCTGCTGGAATATACAGACACTATTAACTACTTCATCGCTGACCACTGCTTGTATTTGATGGTAGGTTAGCGTTGGTTTTGCTAATAGAGTGGTAAAATGGTCATTTAATATACCGTAAATTCCGGACTATTGAGCGCACCTGAATAAAAGCCGCACCAACGAAATTTAGAAGAAAAAAAAAATTTGTACATATATAGGCCGCACTTGTCTATAAGCCGCAGGTGTCCACGTTGTAACATGAGATATTTACGTACACAGAAAGATGATACACAGTAGGGATGTGCGCGTTTAGTCGACTAGACGATTAAATGTTGCTACCCTCACTAGTCGGCACCAGAAATACTAGTCGGTTAAACTTATTATTTTATTAATGTACACATTTAAATGACATATTGACATAATTTGCACTGAAATGTCATGTTTTCCTGGATAAATGTTGCTTTATAAAAAAACGAGCATCCGTTACTATGTTAACAACGCAGGATTTAAAAAAATAATAACTTTTAAACGAAGAAAAAAAACAAAACGGATTAGCCTGTTCGCCCTGCAAGTTAAACCAGCGAGGTGGAAAAAGTAAGTAGCCCTATCGCGTTGTTGAATAGCCCAATAAAGCGAATCTAATGTCGATCAGTAGGCCTACGTAATTGTTATTTTTTTGTGGGCCTATTATTGGTAGTTTTTCTGATGACCGATTATTATTTTTTACTGTATTTGCTATGCGATCGCGATCGCGTTCACCCAATGCAAATACCGTTGTAATAATCAGGCACGTTTCCTAAAAATGTTTTGCAGCAGCTCTATTTCCTTCTTCGACAGCCAGATCGATTGCCTTTAACTTAAAAGCTGCATCATATGCATTTCTTCGTGTGTTTTCCATGATGAGGGTGTGTGCGTGATGCGCAAAACGGCTGTTCAAAACACAATCAAACTAGCGTCTTCCTCGGCGCATTATCTCGAGCATCCGTTACTATGTTAACAACGCAGGATTTAAAAAAATAATAACTTTTAAACGAAGAAAAAAAAAAAAACGGATTAGCCTGTTCGCCCTGCAAGTTAAACCAGCGAGGTGGAAAAAGTAAGTAGCCCTATCGCGTTGTTGAATAGCCCAATAAAGCGAATCTAATGTCGATCAGTAGGCCTACGTAATTGTTATTTTTTTGTGGGCCTATTATTGGTAGTTTTTCTGATGACCGATTATTATTTTTTACTGTATTTGCTATGCGATCGCGATCGCGTTCACCCAATGCAAATACCGTTGTAATAATCAGGCACGTTTCCTAAAAATGTTTTGCAGCAGCTCTATTTCCTTCTTCGACAGCCAGATCGATTGCCTTTAACTTAAAAGCTGCATCATATGCATTTCTTCGTGTGTTTTCCATGATGAGGGTGTGTGCATGATGCGCAAAACGGCTGTTCAAAACACAATCAAACTAGCGTCTTCCTCGGCGCATTATCTCTGTCTGTCTCGCTCTTGCGCTTCCTGCTAGAGCGCCCCCCTGGAGACCGTTAGCTCGTAAAAATCTATAGATTAGCCGCACCGTTGTATTGGCCGCAGGGTTCAAAGTGTGTGAAAAAAGTAGCGGCTTATAGTCCGGAATTTACGGTATAGGCTAGTATGTTCAAGTTACGATGACAATTTAGCCATCTAATAGACATTTTTAGTCCAGAACAATTTATTGTAAGCCTGGTGTGAGCATGGCTCCTCCCAAGGTTTCTTCCTGTTTGCCACCCAGGAAGTTGCCATCCGTACTGTCACCCAAGCTTACTTTGGTGGGGGTTTTAGGCTGGTGTTGTGGAGCATATTGTGGGTTAAAATGTTTTGCAAAATCCTCTATACACATTTTGTGTTTGAATGTAACTAAGGTAGGTCACAACATGTAAAAATTGTTGCTGCAATGAAAACCACCAGTGTTGACAAGTTTCAAAATATATAAATGTTGGTGCTTTTTTTGTAAGGAAACGATTGAGGGTAAACTACTTGCAGCATGTGTAGGCAAGAGCACCTAGAAAGTCAGGGGGATGTATATTTGTGCTGAGTCATGTTCTCTGTTTCCATCCCTGCCTTTAGATGACCGGATCCGCTCCCCTCCCTTCATGGTCCTGAACAGTGAGTGCGGTCCGGATACACTGGAGCAGATCGACAAACATGGCCTCACATTCCCCTTCAGTGAGTACGCCCTTATCCGCTACTGCAAGGGCTGCAGGTGCTTTCTGCTGTGCTGAGCTTAGTCAGCGTTTGGTGGCACGATCTGTACACAACCTCCGAAGAAAAGGAAGCAACTGGAGTCATTTAACTGCTGAGGAACTTCCTTTCTGGAACTTTCTGGACTTTGGGCGAGGGTCAGGGTAGCGTGATTAACGGAAGCACTGTGTATACACAGGGTACACGTGTGCGTGCTGCTAATGACCGAGACGACCTTTTGCGCGTACTTTGTGTGTATGTTTTTTTGTGTTGGGTGGTTTTTGGAATGAGCCTTAAATCATAAATTAATTAAGTTATGGGCTTTCTACTACTGATAATAAAGCGTATGGCTCATACGTGCATGCGCTAATGGGTTCACTGTAGTGTAGTTTCATCATGTCCTTCGTTTCTCTGAGGCCTTGTCTAACAGTCAGCTGCTCCCCCAGTGGAGGAAGTGAGGCCTCTCCTGCATTCTCACACTGCTTTATTCCTTCTCCACAGTTTGCAAAACACGCGTAGCACATGGAACCAACTCCCACGAGGTAAGAGTTCATGACAGGATGTGGAGTCGGGGTAAGGATGGGTGTGTGTGTGCGTGTGTGTGCGCGTGTGTAAAATATCCAGCGAATCATGTTTTTTTTTTTTTCAGGTTATCAGATATTTTTTTGAGCCCTGTCCTTCAGTTGACTCATAGACTCCACAGAAACAGTGTTGGCCCTGGCCACCATGTGATGGGCGATGATTAAGGGCTGTACTCGGAGAGGAAATTGATGAGGCCCTTCCCTCTTTTCGTTACAAAACCTGCTTGACTGTGAAAGAGGAATGTGAGAGGTGTGAGCCACCTGGCCTGTTTGTTCCCTAGCTGTACATGTGCGCCACAGCGGCCGTCGGTATTCAGCCGTTGGCTTGTAGGCAGACCTCAGTTGACTTTGTGTAAAAAGCACCACCTCTGTTCCTCTCGTGGCTTACTCTTCATGCATTGTCTCCTTCCCCACTGCCCTTACAAGATAAACCTGCTCCAGTCCCAAGCAAATTTAATCTATGTGCCTGTGTGGTCATTTACTGTAGGTCCAAAGGGTTCTGGAAGCTTACTCATCAAGTAATTAACTTGTTGGAAATGCTAGAAAGGCCCTTTATCTGTGAGATGTGTCTCATATTCACTGTCCAGTTCTCTTGGCACACTCTGCACCATTGTTGTCTGATGTGTCCTGTGTTGTTTAATGGTGTCACAGTAATACATCACTGGTACTTGCATCACATGGTTAGTGACTCATACAGGAACTCATGGTGCCGATCATGCAGTCTGTCATAGTGTTACTATGGGAACATTATGGTAATTCTTTTGTACTCGCAGAACATTGGCCAAAGGCCATATTCGAGGGGATTTCTCAGTATCTGAGCAAATGTCAGGCGTGTTGGCGATTCAATACGAACTTCTCTCTTTTTTTTAACCGTTTAGCCATGTATTGACTTTTGGAGACTTTAAAGATAAATGTGTCACTAATGAATGAGGAAATCAGTCAAGAGAAAAGTGATTGTGTGATATCAGTGTGTGGTGAGGCTTGGCTTCAGGCAGCATGTAGTAGCTATTATATAGAGTTTAAGTCCCTCTGTTTAATATTTAACATAGTGGCTTGGTGAAACTTCTGGCTAGAGTAATGACAGGCCTTTACAATCTTTGTGATTTGGCCTAATGCCCTCACCATTGAGCCACCCACCCCTGCACATAAGCTCACATGGTGGAGCTCCAGTCAGGTTTTTGGATTACAGACCTCAGGCCAGCGTCCGACAGGTACAGTGTCCAGGTAGTGTAACCATGGTAACGTGTTGTACAATTTGTTGACAAAGTTTGTTAAAATACGAGATGGAATGGAATAGAACAAGAGGTCGATCTTTAATTGTCTAATTGAAAGGTTGCGCAGTAAATCTCAAGATAAATTCCTCTTAAGTGTAAAAGAGATTGTGTAGCCTGCCACCTCTTATCTGTGCAGCGTGTCAGCTGAGCTGTGAAGTCATTGCACCAGAGGACTACAGCACTTGCGTAGCTAGCGCTTTTTGGGCTATTTGGTTGCTGTATGGTCTATATCAGGGGTGGGCAACTCCAGGCCTCGTGGGCCGGTGTGTATGCAGGTTTTTGCTGCCGCCAGTTAACAATTATTTAATTAACCCAATCGTTTACATGATCTGATATTTTAATCTACATATCCGCGATATGAACAGCAGCTGATGAATGTTCTTGTGTGTGTATTGTAGCGTTTTATCGTTCTGTAATTTACGAGTGAATCAGTGATTGTGTGTATGACTAATTAGCTGATTGAACCGTGGTAACTGGTGGCAGTAAAAACATGCATACACACTGGAGTTGCCCTCCCCTGGTCTATATAGACCATATTTCTCATCAAAATATTTTGAAATGAAAATGTCATGCACGCACAAATACTAGAAATAGCCGCTTCCCCTAATATTGACTTTTTGAAGTATAACAGTCAGCAGTTATAAACTTGCCAGTACACTCCCATTCTGTCATTTTCTAGAATGTGTATTTACACAGGTATGTCTACCCTGCCATTGTCAGTGCACAGGAGTGGACTTGTCTGTGTTGCGTTAAACTGAGTTGGCCAAATATGGTATGAGAAAATGATGAATTGAATGTTTTCTCAGATGGCCATCATCTTCAGTGAAGAGGACCTGAAAGACGTCACACCGCCGTGTGTGATCCAGAGCTTCATCAACCACAACGCCGTGCTCTACAAGGTGTTTGTGGTGGGAGAGTCCTACACTGTGGTGGAGCGGCCCTCGCTCAAGAACTTCCCTGCTGGACCGGCAGGTGGGGCCCCTCTCAGTTCACCAATAGAGCGAACCATTCACAGCCGATAAGTGCACTGCGGTACACTCCGTATCGCCTGACTGTTTCTCTCTGTCTCTCTGTCTCTTTCATTTTCCAAAAATAACTGAACTTTGTTGATTAGCAGTTATTCGTGTTCACGTAGTACACGCAGTTTCATTTTCTGTGTATGCATTAAGAGGCCCCTGTTGTGTGATGTTGTGTCCATGTTGTATCTATTTGTTAGGTATGAGACAATGCACCGAACATTGTAAATTAAATATAAATTCAAATCAAAGACTCTTGTCAAAAAATAAAATATAAAATGTAAAAAAAAGATTTCAGGAGTTAAGCATAAAGTGCACTCTGTTTTGTAAGCAACATTTTCTGAATTAGCACCTTGGTTTAAGAACCGTCAGTGTTTTTACAACACAATTTTAATCTCACGCGCCTAACGGAGCATCTGGCCTTTAACACCGTGGCACGCCTAACCCAGCCTCTGGCCTTTAATGCTGTGACACGCCTAACCCAGCCTCTGGCCTTTAATGCTGTGACATGCCTAACCCAGCCTCTGGCCTTTAACGCTGTGACACGCCTAACCCAGCCTCTGGCCTTTAATGCTGTGACATGCCTAACCCAGCCTCTGGCCTTTAACGCTGTGACACGCCTAACCCAGCCTCTGGCCTTTAACGCTGTGGCGCGCCTAACCCAGTCTCTGGTCTTTAACGCTGTGGCACGCCTAACCCAGCCTCTGGCCTTTAATGCTGTGACACGCCTAACCCAGCATCTGGCCTTTAACACCGTGGCACGCCTAACCCAGCCTCTGGCCTTTAATGCTGTGACACGCCTAACCCAGCCTCTGGCCTTTAATGCTGTGACATGCCTAACCCAGCCTCTGGCCTTTAATGCTGTGACACGCCTAACCCAGCCTCTGGCCTTTAATGCTGTGACATGCCTAACCCAGCCTCTGGCCTTTAATGCTGTGGCACGCCTAACCCAGCCTCTGGCCTTTAACGTTGTGGCACGCCTAACCCAGCCTCTGGCCTTTAACGTTGTGACATGCCTAACCCAGCCTCTGGCCTTTAACGTTGTGGCACGCCTAACCCAGCCTCTGGCCTTTAACGCTGTGACACGCCTAACCCAGCCTCTGGCCTTTAATGCTGTGACATGCCTAACCCAGCCTCTGGCCTTTAATGTTGTGACACGCCTAACCCAGCCTCTGGCCTGCACTCCGCCTGCATGTCCATTGTGAACACGGAGTGCGGGGCGCAGCTGAAGGAGAGCGTGGTGTTTGTGTAAAGCAGCGTAGGGGAAGAGAGCGAGGTGTCAGGTGGAGATGATGCTGATATGGATCTCTGTGTGACCCGGTGGAGGGGGTCATTCAGAGAGCCATATCAGCGTCATCTCCACCTGACACCTCGCTCTCTTTCCCTGAACTCTCCAACTTGGCCAATGATAATGAAAAAGTCTATTTTTATGATCACATTGGCTATTTGGTCATGTACACGCATGTCCTAAGATGGTTTGGGTTGCACAATACTTTCGCCAAATTGGATGTGATGTGGTGATGTGATACACAAGGCAGGCTTTGACTCATGAGCGATTTTGATATTTTGCCTTGTGCTCCTCAAGGGTACGAGAACTGGCTGAAGGAGAACTGAAATCATAGCTACAGCACTATAACTGAGCTTTGGCTGTCTCCAGCTGTCTTCTCACACCATGACTATGTGCTTGTGACTTATTAGAATACCCCTCTCTCTGGGTTGGGTTCAGATTTCATCTTACTGAAAGGTAACCCTGTGTGAGAAAGGGTGCTAGTTTTGGGGTGATACAAAGCTCTGTTGTAGATGTGTTCAAAGGTCAATTGAGCATACAGCTCAGAGAACATTTCTGTCTGGAGTTGGACTCAACAATTAATTTCCTTTCTTAAAGTCAATTCAATTTTCACAGGACTTTAATGAAATATACAAATGCGAAAATAAAATGAAATAAAATGCCAAGTCCATTTCCCTTTTTTCATTAGCGCTGTGTTTGTGTATAATTAGTGTCAGTAGTCCCATTAGTTGGTTTATATTTTAACTTGCCCTTTGAAGCATCTAGAATAAAGTGACAGCCATCATAACGCGTGCCGGGTGTCCTTTTACTTAACACCGGAAGTTTTTCCACTAAGGCAGTTTAAACCTTCCCTGCTCAGACTGCAGTCTTTGATGCCACTTAGTGGTGGTGTGGAGAACTGCATACAAATAATCCAGGAGGAAGTTGAGTAGAAAAAACCAAGTGTTGGTGAGCTGGGAGAAGTCTCATTTTGCTTTTTGTTTTTTTTTCTCTCTCAGATAGAAAAGCCATTTTCTTCAACAGTCACAATGTTTCCAAGCCAGAGTCTTCCTCAGACCTGACCTCTGTAAGTCACGTCTGTCACTATACATTTTTTCTTTTTGCTCTTTGTTTGTTTTTGTTCAGTTCCCTCAATGTTTACAGTGAGCACCATAATTAATTGGACAGTGACACATTTTTTATTTTGGTTCTGTACTTTAGCACTTTGAATTTGAAAGGATACAATGACAATGTTGAATATCAAAAGACTCTTGATATCTTATTTTCTGGTACTCGTGCAAGCGATACTATAACCTCTGCATTTAAATGGATCTATATGGGAATTGGGGGGTGGGACTATATTTAGCTGTAGACTACACTGGAATAGTATGGAACACATGGTTGTCTAAATGGCTCTAAGTCATCAAGGGTCTGATGTATCAAACAAGCCTTAAACCATCACTCTGCTGCCAGATATGCAGTAGATATGGATGGATAACTTGAAGGGTTTCTTTTCCTGACTTATTTTTCTATAGAGTTAAATAGGAAAATTTGGCAGAAGAGTGGTGGTTTGAGGCTCGTTTGATACCTCAGACCCTTGATGACTTACAGCCATTTCTCCAACCATGTATTCCATACTGTTCCAGCATAATTTACAGCTAAATCTAGTCCCACCCCCCAATTCCCATTGAGATCCATTCAACTGCAGAGAGGTTATAGTATTGCTTGTAGGAGTACCAGAAAATAAGATGTCAAGAGTCTTTTGTCATGGCATGCAAAGGATATGTGACCAAATATTTAAAATTATTACCGAAAATGGGGGGGGGGGGGTTATAATTTCTAAACGGTTCATCCGATATGGATGAAAATACCCTCAAATTAAAGCTGACCGTCTGCACTTCAACCTCATTGTCATTGTATTCTTTCAAACTCAAAGTGCTAGAGTACAGAACCAAAATAACAAAAAATGTGTCACCTGTCCAATGAATTATGGTGCTCACTGTATATAAGCTTTTTGTAGAGATAGTATAGTTTAAGGTGTTTAAGAATGAACCGCTGTAAACCTTAACCATGGTTGTGATATGATTGTGCTAATAAGCATCATGTGCAGTGTGTGGGTTTGTGCCCGTGTCTAACTATCAGCCAGTATGTATTTATATTGATCTGAGTGACGCTGGGGTTTGTTCGACAGAGGGATAACGTGGAGGGGGTGTTCCAGCCGCCGAACGATGATGTCATCCGGGAGCTCTCCAGGTCCTTGCGACAGTCGCTCGGCGTGTCCCTGTTCGGCATCGATGTCATCATCAACAACCAGACCGGACAGCACGCCGTCATCGACATCAATGCATTCCCAGGTGTGTGTTCCACTGCCAGTGGCAGCTGTAGGATGGGTCACAGCCAAAATCCAAATGAGAATCTGGACCAGGTTTGAGTGTTTACACTCATTTTGGAAAATCTATCAGCACTCTGAATACATACCTCTGGTGATCTTATCTTTAAAGGTTACACTGACAATGAAGCTGCAGTTTTTCGTGGCGGCATTGTGCGGTGGTCAGGTTCATTGTGCGGTGGTCAGGTTCATTGTGCGGTGGTCAGGTTCATTGTGCGGTGGTCAGGTTCATTGTGCGGTGGTCAGGTTCATTGTGCGGTGGTCAGGTTCTTTGTGCGGTGGTCAGGTTCTTTGTGCGGTGGTCAGGTTCTTTGTGCGGTGGTCAGGTTCATTGTGCGGTGGTCAGGTTCATTGTGCGGTGGTCAGGTTCTTTGTGCGGTGGTCAGATTCTTTGTGTGAGTAGTGGGAGACCCCACATCAAAACGATCAGAAAAATAAACATCACATGGGAAAGAGAAACAAATCAATGACCATCTTTTACTGCTGCGTACAACAAGCTATAACAGTATTTCATTTGCACTCAACAGCTATTTTACTATTCGGAGAAGTAATATGCCTTTTTGAGCTGAGAAAAATGGGCTACTAACCTTGTATGGATGGAGTTGAATGGCCCCACAGGGAATCACCCGGAATGATGTATTACATTAGAGGTTCACAGATTTCATCTTGACACGCATCTGTTCTTGACCGTTTCAACACGAACAGTGTGCCCCTCTCCCCCCCTCTCTGTCTCCAGGCTACGAGGGTGTTCCGGAGTTCTTCAATGACCTTTTGAACCACATCATAAGCGTGCTGCAGGGCCAGGCGCCCGACAGCGCCCCCTCTGGGCCACAGAAGGGCAGTGCGGCTGGACAGACTCCCAGCGCCGTGGTGCCAGCTGGCGGGGATCGCGGCTGCGCCACCCCCGCGGGCTGCTGCGGCATGCTGGGAAAGGATCCCAGCCCCTGGATCGTCGAGGGTGACGGGAGCAAAAAGAGCCCCCATCAGAGACTTGGCTGCAACTCTGCTGTTTCCCCAAACTTCCAGCAACACTGTGTGTCTACGATAGCCACCAAGGCCTCCTCCCAGTGACTGCCTTTCACTCTCCTTCCCTCTTGAACAAAAAAAAAAAGATGATAATAATGATAATAATAATATATCTATAATCAAAACAAACCTTTCCTATGATGGTGGTGTTCACGATGATAGTAATGAGGTTTTGGATTGTCTCTCTGTTTTTTTTCCAGTATAATAAGACTTACAGTACTGTAATGTGGACTTTGGGAACGCAACTTTATTGACGCTTTGTTATGATTTTTATTATTTTTGTATTTTATCAAAATGAAATCATATAATGAGGTCCACGTGAGTATACGACTCGTGCAGGCTAACCGTGTCAAAATAGCGAAACGATGTCCCGGAATCCCGATCCTCGCACACACGCACTCGCACATAAGCTCACAGGTGGATCCTCTCTCTTGGGTCTGAATGATCCCATTGAGGGGTTTCGGGGGAGAACACTCCACTGTAAACCAGAACAAAAACACATTTACCGAGGGAGGGACGTGTGCACAGAGCGGCTCGGCTCAGAAAGCAGACTGGACCTCTCGTTTCACGCATTGCACTGCCACCTTCTGTATTCTTCTCTCTTACTCTCTCTCTCCTTGCTTCTCCACTGCTGTCCCATACACGGTGTATGTTATGCGTTGTGCCCCCCGAGTACCGTAGTTGTGACCTTGCTATTGTACACACAGCTTAAGAAAAGCGGACGCCGAAATCGGCGACTTGAACACGTTTGCTGTCCGTACGGGGTGGTGTAGCCTAGCCTTCTAGATTTCTGACCTCGGGGAGGGTTTCTCGCTTGCCCATTGGCTGGGGGAAGGGTAGACGGCTGTTTGAGGAATGGGACTTTGGCCCTCGGATCGTGCTGTGGAGAGCTGGCCAGAATGCTGGCGTGCTGGAATGGGGCCAGAACGGTAGGTCCTAGGTGTAGATGAGAATGCCCTGCATTTTAGAATGTTCGCTTGCCACGCGTCTCCGTGGAAACGTGTCCTAACGCCGACCTTCCCACCTGCAGAACTGCAGCTCAAGACGAAAGCATCTTGCGTCTAAGCCTTCCCTAAGGCATTCCAGATGTTGTTACATGTCATTCTTTTGCGTTTTTATGGAAAGCGCACAGCAGTAAATTTTACAGGATTGCGGAATGAAGATCACATTCCTTTTTGTGTTTTTCCAAGCAGAATTCCAGCGTTTTGGGGTGCCAGACCCAGGGCATTAAGCCATCCTCTTGCGTCTATCGTATTATGTACTGTCTCCCTGTGCCCCCCTTAACTCAAGTTAACACTTTGGGGGCTCCGTGTGTTTTCAAGCAATCTTTGTGCAAGTACTAGAAACTGCTAGCGATATTATTCAAATCATGCAATACTAATAATCGATTCACTTGAGATCCCCTCAGACATGGGCCCTTACAGGAAATGTCTCCCATTTTGTCTTGATAATTATTTTTCAAGGACCAAGTGTGACACCCCTCCCCCAGCTCTGTATGAATAGACATGCAGACACGCGGCGAGGCTCTCCGCATTCGGGCCTGGCGTAGATCCACCGCTGTCACCGCTCGCAGCATGTCGGCTGGGGGCTGAGTTATTGACTGAGCATGTCTGCTCCAGCTCTGCTGTGATCCGCTCGTCCTCGCCTTTTTCCGGGCCCCGGCGCGTCTGCGTGGCAGCGAACGAGACGTCGCGACTGCCAGCTTCAGCTCCCAATGTTCACCGTGTCATTTTCTTTACCTTTCTTCCTTCCATCACCAGAAGGATGGAACATTATTTTATGAAAATTACCGGCTTATATTTATGTACATATGAGGAAGATAATGAGTGAGCAGGGCCTGAAGAACAAACAGTTGAATTTTGTCACAGAGGAGAAAAGCAGGGTCAGTGTGTGAAAGCCTGAGGGCCGCGGTGGCTGCGTTGGCCTGTAGGAGGCGCTGCTGTGGAGACTGGTGGCTACACATTCCCTTATGCAGGCCACACGGGCGTATACGGGTGTGTCTCTAGCCTGTCCCAGTGGAGGTGGTGCCAAGAAAGATGGGTAGTGACCCCGGCCTATAGTGAGAGGGAGAGCAGCAGCCCTGTACACTGCTTTATAACCTGCATAGTGTTTTCTTCTCTCCCTCATTGGGTTTTAAATGAGAAATAGTGCCACCCCCTGATACTTCTCTTACCTGACAATGTTATTGTGCTGTCAGCTTCCACCTGAATGTTTACTTGGAGATGTTATATATATATATATAGTATATATACGTATGTATACAATATATATAAACACTTATATGTGCATACATACATACCTACGGTGTTTTTGTATCAGTTCAAAAGTACGGAAAGAAAACATCCACAATTTTTGTGACCTTTTTATAATTAAAATGAACCAACTGGGCAAAAATGAAATAAATAGAAAATATAAAGGAGATTGTTTACGTGATTATTGTGACCTTTTTGACTCTTGTGTGCTGAAGCTGAACGTAACACTTCCTGTGATCTGGATTGTGCTCATTGATTCCAGGTCATGTTTGGTGATAAATGCTGGATGTCCCCCATATCTTAACAGGATGAACCATCCAGCAGTCCCATCAGTGTTATTGAAGTTAATGTGTAGACTCTTGTATCGGGTTTTTCAACCGTTCTGAATGCCTGTCAATCTGACCACACAGCCATGACCTCAATAGCTATTTTATGGTCGGGTGTCTCTGGCACGGACTTCATTCACCCGATACTTTTTAAAGTGCGTTTCGTATGTGGCGTGCAGGCGGGATTCTTTTCCCTCCTCTGTCAGCGCGGAGATTTTTAATGTCTGACGGTAGGGAGGGTTTCTATTTTTAACCTGCTCTGTCAGGGAGCTGCTTCTTTCTTCTGGAACATCAAATGCATTCAGTTACAATGCGCTGCGCTTTAAACAGATTGCTCCTGTCGCTACCGCTGGTCTCACAATGATCCCGTGGCTCCGCCCATCTCTTAAGCCGTTAAGGGTCGGCTTCGTGGGCAGCCGTTAGGTTGGCTCTTGGGATGGGCAGGATTAATGTATCTGGGGATGTGGCCCTGATAAGGAACTATGAAACCTCTGGAGATCCATCAAGCAGTTGCTAATTCACTTCACATGCCCGTGCATGTGCCCACGAGCAAATCAACTTTAACAACAGGCCCCCTGTAGAAATGGCAGCTGGTGTCCCGTTTTTTATTTTTTTATTTTTTATTTTTTTATTTTTTTTACAAAGTATTGTTTTTGGCTTCATTTCAGATCCCGGTCATGTATCCGCTATAGGTAGCTCTGGCTCTCAAGAGTCGATGGACGTGCTGGTTTTCATTGAATAGTTTCTTCACCTGCAATGTGGGCAGTTAGGTGATGGAGAGACTGATGCCGCTTAATCCAGCCTGGGATAATGAGTCTTCTCACCGACTGCACGACATCATCATTCACTGTTATCAGCATTAATTCATCTCCGTAATCCCTTCAGCCCTCAGATAAAGTGCTGTGCAGATGTGTTCCCTCAGCCCACCTGGAGCGGTGTGTGTGTGCGCGCGCTGACAGGGATGATTGACGGGGCCTCTTGAGAGCTGGCTAAGGCGCTGTCGCTAAATGTGTCTGCACTGTGATGCTCGCCGGATGGATCGCGATATGCAGGGTGAGGGCAAATCTATGAGCTTCAAGTTGTCTGCATTGAGGGCCTCTCACACTGGCCAAGAGAAATCAGATCCGCAGGGCCAGTTTTAAAGCAAATATGTTTACTGGATGCAGGTATAAAGCTGTCATGTCACACCGCCTCGGGGTGATTCAATTTAGGGCCGTCTGTATTAATCTCTCATGTGGACATTGCCTGCTGCCAGCTACCTGTTGTTACACACTAGCCCGCACAGCAGTTGTAACTGCTACTCTGACACAATTTCCCCCCATTTTTTTCTCCTCAATTTAGAATTACTAGTCGTTCTTGTTGTATCACGAATGTGCTCTACACCTTGAATCCATTCCTCCAGCGCACTCACCCATGAACCATTGCCTATTTTCCAGACTGCATGCCACACAGTACTGAGAGGAGAGCTAATGTAAATTTGATCCGAGAAATTTCTCACCGATGGCATCTGGTGCCTAGTTGGGATGAAGTAATGCATTGCTATCATAAAGCAACCTGGTGTTTAACCCACCCTAACTCTGCTGGAATCATATGCCTATAGACATTGCCCAAACCTGCAATATCCAGGCTGTAGGACCAGCCTGGCTTTTTGACGGGAATCTTGGTTTTGAACATTTGGAATTAGGCTCTTCAGGCGGAGAGCTATATTTCATTTGCAGGTTAGATGACGGCCATTAACAACACGTTTACCATCCAAAGCAAAGGCAGAATAAATTACGTACAACGTAGCCCTCCAGAAACCACCCCTGGCTAAACAACTCCCAATTTAAAAATATATATATATATATATTTATAGCTGGCTAAACTATAAATACCTCCTGAAGTATTTGCTGTACTAACGGTACAGATTAAATCAATCATATTAATTACAGGAAATGTTATCTATCGGGTCTAACTACATTCTCCGGAAACTATCCAGAAGGGTTTCATGTCTGTAGGTCTTGAAACGTTGCACAGTATTTGCACGCCGTCAGCACGCTGGTAAGCTGCAGTCGTTCATCAGCTCAGACGGTCCCCATGGCGATGGGTACATTCATTCTACCACCAAACGCCTCTAATAGGACACAAGGCATTTTCCCCATAGGGCACTTGCTTGTTCAAGCGAATCCTTTTTCTGACATGTTTTCACATTGAATTAATTTAGCAGGGGAAACCGGCGCACTAATGAGGGAGAGCGATAGCAAAGCAATAGGGATGTGAGGAGGGCCTTGATACGACGCGGCACCGTAAAAATGCCACTGCGGTAAATATGAATGGCTTGGATGTATTGCTGGACCTGCAACTGATCTTCGCCGTGGGAAAAAGCAGCCCGCTTTGTGACCATATCCTGCTGTTTTATTAGTCCGGCATCCAATGTAAACCTTTGAGTGGCTCTGTCCGAATTAATCATTTTTCTTTCACCCAGCGAGGCATAAACATCCACATATTACATTAATTACATTTAACAAAATACAGTCAGAACGATCTCCAGATATTACCATCCAGTTTATTGGTTTTCTTAGATAAATTAATAACGGTCGGATCATTCAACTGTTAAAAATGAGTAAAGTTATTGCATTTGTCAGGAGGGGTCATAAGTAAGGTGTAATCTAGTACAGTACCCTAAGAGAAAAGTATACTCATTTACACATAAATTCTGCTTTCATATACAATGTGCAGCCTTGACAACAGAAAACCTTAAAATGATAGGCATAACCTTTTATATGATAATAATAATTGCTATTACTGTCCTTGGCATTATACTCCATATATGTTTGCACAGTGCAAAATCATTATAGAAGCAGGCGATATAATATTTTCTTAGAGTGCTGTCAGGGGAGGGAGAAGAGGTAAGTCTTAGTGGACAGAGACAGGAAGAGAAGAGAAGGGTCTGATTTTAGGAGGGTTTAAGGTGCAGAGAACTGACAGGTGGCTCAGGACAGTACCGGAAACCAGCATGTTTTTTGGAGACAGCTCCAAAAGGGACAGAGCAAGATGTCTGCCGTTTACACACACATCTGTTAAAAAAAAACAGGGGAGAAGGTGGATGATAAACTGGGCTCAGCCACTCCTCAGCTCGTGAAGCCTCTGGGCCACGCTCTCCAGCTCTGACTCGATAGCAGCTAGCCGCGCGATCTCACCATCCTGCAGAAAGGGAGAAAGAAAAAAAGCAATACTCCTCAACTGGAAAAGTTATATCAAAATTTAATATATCTACATAAATCAAAGTCAATATATCTCAATGGTTAAACTTGTTGATCGGAATGGGAAACAATAACTCCAAAAATCATTTAATGAAATCTGGATACCATTCAGTATTTCCCTACATCTGCCAGTGAGCTAATTCTACTCCACAATTTTATACCTCAAATACAAGAATTTCCTCGAATTCTTCTGAATGCACTCAACCATACCATATATGTACCTTCCGAGAAAATGACCATTACAATAATACAAAAAAAGATAGCCGGTAGCAGTTCTCAGTTTATCTAATAACATTAGCTAAGCCTAAAGCCCTGCCTCATGTCTGTGTCTGTCTCTTGTTTGATCCTGTCTGTTTGTCATTGTGGTTCCTGTTTGTCTTATTGTGAAACAAACCCTATTTGGTGATGGAGGTAGATTTATGTTATATCAGTAAAGTGGTGGTCGGGGAGGGTGGGAGGTGGTTATCGTGTTCGTAAATGCTGGGTGGGGGGTGAGGGTTGTCTGAGCACAAAATTAGTCTTTTCGGTGTATAACCAGTTTTGTGCAAGGGCACTTGTGGGACGAAAAAATAGAAAATGCCGTTCTGTGTGGGATACGGAGCCCTCTGCCGCTTAGAGCCCATTTGATTGTAACCCCAGAGCTACACAAGGAACTGAGAGGTGATAGATTGAACCTGAGAGGCAGTAAAAGTGCTTAGAGTACAACAAGGGCACCTCCAACTGATTAATGCGTCGCTCTGGGCTGCGGTCTCTCAGCCTGACGGAGAGGTGCGGCGGTCTGCCTGTGCAGGAGCGCGGGATACGCGGTTTCATATTACCACAGGCCATTCATCTCTGGGGATGTTTTTAATGTTCCGGAGGGGACTCAGTCCTGGGCCCGAGAGGGGAGCGAGCCAGGCTCTGAGAGGCGTGCCCATCGGAAGCTGTGTGCCGTACCGCTGTAGCGTGAAGCTGATTCATTGCCTGCTGACATTCGCTTTCTTTATTTCTGCATTGCTTATAGATGGACTGGCAGCGCATGTGTGCTGAGAGAAACAAATCCACACGGTCAGGAGCGAGGCTCCCTGGCAGGTGTTGCTGTAATATGCAAATGCCGCTTTTTCATCGTGCCGAATTTAGAGGCTTGCACTTGCAGCACGCTGGTCCAAGGTGCACAGAAATACCCCTCTGAGCAGCCGTGACCATGTGACTACCTACCGAGGGGCCGGGTGTGTGAGGGTTCGGGCGATTAAACGGGACAGGAAAGACCTTTCACATTCCCGCTGTTCGACGATATTAACTTTGTATGTGGAAAGGCAGCTTTGAGATTACGTTTCCTTAAATACAAACAACAGCCTGTCCTGCCCTGTTACAGTTGGTATGCTGTACAACAGCCTGTTGCAGTGCCGTACAGTGCAGTGCAGTGCAGTGCAGCGTACACAAGCTCCCCCACACCAAGATTCTTCTGTATCTCCCCACCCTGCTCAACACGCACCTCACCCCTATGGCTGGCACTGCCCTCCTCCTCCCTCTTCTCCTCCTCCGTCTCTCCGTGGGCCATCATGTGGAGCTCCTGCGCCGCCGGGCTCCTGCGCTCCCCCTCCCTGCTGTTCTTGGAGTGGTGGGGGGCATGCCACAGCAGCTGGGGGCTTCCTTGTTTTTCACCCATGGGGTTCCTTCCCTGGGCGCCCGTGTGCTCGCCTGCCTCTGCGCCCTCAGACGTTTTGTGGGTCGACTCCTCGCCTCTCTTGCTCCATCGCTGAAAGCCCGGCCCGCCCTCCCTCTCCTCCGTCGCCTCATCCTCGTCACTTTTTTTATCCGCCCCCTCAAAATGCCTTTTATTTTCTGGCTCTCCCTCCATCTTTTCGTCCTCCGCCTCCTCCTCCTCTTCTTGCTTGGATCTTTTCTCGTCTGACTCTGCCGCGGAGGCGCCCTTCGTTGGTTCAGTCTCCCCATCTGTAGGGACAGGCAGAGGTGGAAAGTCCGGGGGTCAGAAAGTAAAAGGCCTGCCGTGCGTTTCTTCCACCCATAATAATAATAATAATAATAATAATAATAATAATGCCTGGCATTTACATAGCGCTTTTCTCAACACTCAAAGCGCTTTACAATGATGAGGGGGAAACTGGCCTCAATCGCCATCAATGTGTAGCACCCACCTGGATGATGCAACGGCAGCCATTTTGCGCCAGAATTCTCACCACACATCACCCATGACCTCAGCCAGCTGACTTGACTAATTAGTTCTACCTCCTGGCTGAAGAATTGTGTTAATTAGCAAATCCAGGTGATTTGAAGAAAATAGTGGGGAGAACTTTTACTTTCTGAACCTAAACTTTCCACCCTGGGGACAGTTTGGAAATGTCACCGCCATTTATATTCGCCATGGCCTTTGCAGAACCTGACCTCAGCAGGATTGAAATGCTTTTAGTGCCTTTTTCCCACTCGCCAGCTGGCAGGGAGTCTCACTGGCAGCCTGCGAGGCCCCCGAGCTCTGAACCGAGGAGCTACATCTGCTTTGTGCTTCGCCCACATTCTGCTGTGCAGTGCTATGTGCTATGTGCTGTGCTGCGATACATCAGAGCAGAGTGCACAGTGCACAGCCTACACCTTTTAATCACGTATCATCAAACCACAAGAGCGGGTGACCATCTGCAGCAGCATGCCAGGGCTCTCCCTGAATAGGCTCCTCAACTCATTCTGTGAATCTGGTTAGCCTGCAGGTCGTCATACTGAAGATCTCTCTCTCTCTCTCTCTCTCTCTCTCCTCTATGGAGTAGTTACACAGTGGGGATATCTCGTTTTCATTCTATGATACATTACCACATCTTCTCTGCCTTAGTTAATGTAGCACAGGAACTGTTGTCACATTCCAACTTGTGAGACAAACCCTTTGGGAATAGTCACACCCAATGTGCTGTTAGGCACTGCAATATAAGTAACATGCATTATGATAATTCATATGCGGTGGACGTTTGCCTTTAAAAATGAGAATGGTAGAACGTCCCACTAGCCTTACCTTTGTTTACTTGTGTGCTGTCCTCCTCTTCTGTTTCATTCCCTTCTTTACCCTTCCCCTCCTCCTCCCCGGAGCTGGAGTGAGTCTCTTCTTCCTCTACCTGGGCCGTTTCCTTCTCATCTTCCTCCTGCTCCTCCTCTTCCTGACCTTGGATCATGGAGTTTTCTTCTTCCTTTTCCTCCACTTCTCCCTCCTTATTCTCCTCTGTCTCCTCCACCACCTCCCCTTCGTTGGTACCCCCGATTTCGTTACCCTCACGGGACTCCCCGCTCTTCTCTCGGCTCTCCTCCTCCACCTCGTTGTCCCCCTCCGCGGTGTGCCCGCTTTCGGCAGCCCCCTCCCTCGCCATGGACCGCTCTGTTAGGGAGGGGGTGGGGGGGAGAGAAAACAGCTCCAGGTTGATGGAGGAAATGAGAGCTCTGGGGCTCTGGAAGTGGCTCAGTTGCTCCTTCCTTCACCTCCAGCATACGCCATTATTATCCCCAGGTCATAAATCCACCACACTCAGGAGAGCGCCTAAGAATATGTCCTTTTATTACCTCTGTTGCCTCATACCCAGTTCATGCATTACATACGGTTTAGAGGAGAGACCGGAATGATTCTATTATCTTTTTCTGTGGCAAGAAGAGAGGATGAATACATTCACCTCAGTGTGTGATATTGTCACCTCACCCGCCGTTTAACTGATGCTCTCATAATGAAACGGTTATCGGTTCCACCATGATTTCTTTTTCAGCTAAAACACTGAAGGCATCTGTCCAGCGACAGCAGGTGTCATTATGAACACATTTAGTTTACCCTCAGCAGGTGATTATAGTGTGTTTCAGAGAGAGAGAAAGTGCATTATAGTTTCTCTTACTCTGAGCAGCAAATTAAAATCCGTGCAAGAGCAAGGAGACTAGAGAGGGCGCCAGCAACTGGGCTGCCACTGCTACAGAAATAAATTCCCCAGTAGAGCCCTCTAGGCAGATGGACCGTTCAGAGAGGCGCTAACAACACTGACAGTGTAGGGGTTACAAAAATAACACCTGTCAAATCCTGATATACAGTATGATTAATGGCTTTAGTGGAGTTTCTCCTTTTTACACCATGAAACGGGTTCATATCCGAACAACGGCACCATCTTTTTATAATTAAAAATCGCTATTTACTACGTGTGTTCCATGAACAAAATTCAACGACATTCGTTGTCCTCTCTTGCTCTCTGCTCATCCTCTCTGGAGATAAAACGGAAGCGGGCTGCCTGTTTGGGTTCTGCTTTTTGGAGTGTGGCTTGTGCCATGTGGGGACTCCCCCTGTGGTAATTTGCCAGAGGGCCATGGAGTCTGTTTCAGGAGGTGAGCTCGTTAGAAAAGAGCATATTCATGCTCTGCGCCCTGATTCTGTCCGTCACAGGAAACGCTCACCGAGCAGCCTTGACTCTTCCTCCTGCACATCTCCTGTCACATGATGCCAGCATGTTCATCCAGATTGGCACAGGGGACAAGTGTCCCTGAGAATGCCGAGGGCTGGTTTCTCTGACACACATGAAAGCTTCACCTGCTTCCTTCACTTCCTCTCATTTTAATTCTTTGGTCTGTATATTATATCTCTGTAATGCTTCATTTCCCAGAATCTAAACTTATCCGGTTCTTATGGAATGTCTCTGCCTCTAATAAAAGTGAGATCACCAGATGGACACAGTATGTGAGCTGGAACTGCATTAGAAACGGGCAGAAGGATTTCGTTTTTTTTTGGCGCACGCACACAATCACACGCTGAGAACGACCACGCAGAGCGGCTGTGCTCCAGTATCGTCTCTGTGCTCAGCCTCACTCCAGCTCAGGAATTAGCGTCCGGCTCGTAATACCAAGTCACTGCTCTGTCCCAGCCCGACAAAGTGCACTTTAGCTGCAATCTGAACCGTTCAGCCTGAACTCACACAGGTCCTGTGTCTCAATGTGTCCCCTCTCCTCTGGGTATTCGTGTCCTCCAGCAGCGCCAGGGACATCTCTGATAAGAGGCCTTTGAAGGGTGCGGTCCCAGCTCTGCTGAGGCGGCTCCCACGCCTCTGACAGGGCGGTAACGGGACTCACCCTACTGCTCACCTGTTGTGTCCTCCACGTCTGGGGGACCCCCAAGGGCATCGGTCACCTGATCACTCACTTCCTCATTCTTCTTCTGTGGTTGCTGGTGGACTCTCTCACTGACACCTAATAGCGAAGCCAGCAGATGGACGTCATTGTACACTCACAAAAATAATGCCGTGTATATTTGAAAACGATACTATTATGCTGTTTTATTAATCATATGAGTAGTAGTGATATGGCATATATGTATATATACAGTGCCCTCCACTATTATTGGCACCCCTGGTAAAGATTAGTAAAAATGGCTGTAAGTCATCAAGGGTCTTCTGTATCAAACAAGCCTTAAACCATCACTCTGCTGCCAGAAATACAGTAGATATGGATGGATAACTTGAACGGTTTCTTCTCCTGACTTATTTTTTCATAGAGTTCAATAGGAAAATTTGTCAGGAGAAACGACCCTTAAAGTGATCCATCCAAAGCTACTGCATATCTGGCAGCAGAGTGATGGTTTGAGGCTCGTTTGATACCTCAAACCCTTGATGACTTACAGCCATTTTACCAACCATGTATTCCTTACTGTTCCAGCATAATATACAGCTAAATATAATATCCCCCCACCCCCCCCCAATTCCAATAGAGATCCATTAAAATGCAGAGATGTTATAGTATCGCTTGTAAGAGTACCAGAAAATAAAAATTTTAATTTTTTTAGTGTGAGATTAAGCTATTTCACCAAACGGGGATTTTATTTTATAACCCTTTTTTACTCATCTTTACCAGGGGTGCCAATAATAGTGGAGGGCACTGTATATATCTTTATTTTTTGTTGATGAAAACCTACAAAAAGCACACACACATATACATAATTTGTATATGTTAAAGGTCAACATCTCACCATCAGCAGCAATTTCCTGCAACTCCTTGAGAAGATTCTGGTGCCGTAGGATGGAGACGATTCGCTCATCTGTTAAGCACACACACACCCAAACACACACACACACACATTGGTGAACAATAACGACAACAATGGAATTGTCCCTGCGTCCTTTGCCAGTTAAAAGCTCAGCTCTCTCAGCTTGTCATTCATGCAGCACCACTGCACCCAGCAATTCAGCACTCTTTTGTCTCCAGGAATTCATTGCCCCTGCAATTTCCAGTGGAGCTCTCCTGGCTCCAGTGCAATGGAGTAATGAATCAGCCGGTTTGAGCCGCAGTTCGGTGCTGAGTGTTTCTTTGCCTCTCCCTGCTGACCCGGGAGTCGCAGAGCCTCGGAGCTGAAACCTGCTCTCCCCCGACAGGGGAGTAAAGTGCTGCCACACTCCTCTCGTATAATGCCTCTGCCTCTCCTCATTCCTTCCTGTTTTTCATCCCGGGCTGTTCAATCCCCCTGCAGCGCGCCGTGTCTCCGTAACAATACCCAGGTCAGATACATCGATTTTCCCAATCATGGATGGCATTCAGGGAAGGGTGTGATATCGATTGCCGCTACAGTAGCCAAATTACCGAACAACTTTCATTTGACCACTGTTGCAAAGAGAGCTGTTATTGCTCCGAAGGAATACAATGTTTTTTGCCATGCTGCACAGCCATCTTATAAGCAATGCGCGCCACTTATAGGAATGCTAGGCTTCATAAATCCTGTCGTTGCTGGCGCTACTATTTGTGAACTAATCGAAACATTTTGCTCTCTATAACTGAACGCTGCAATTATGTTCTGATCAGCAAGTGAAAGATGGCACGTGATAACTCCACACTCATTTAGCGGTTCATGGAGCCTGACTTCCATCGCTGCATGTTGCCATTAATATCTGATATATGCAAATATAATTGGCTCGCTTGCCTACTTTTTACACTGTCGCTGAAGTGCTCGCATACCGCGTGTCTGCATTACTGAAGAGATTGGGGACACATACAGAGTGTTATTGAATGCTTCCTACTTGTAGGGACTGAGAGATTCTGTAAACCAGTGGACCACAACACCGTTCCTGGAGATCTGCCATCCTGTAAGTTTTCACTCCAACCCTAACAAAGGACGTCTCATTCAACAGCTAGTGATCTCCTTGAGTTGCTAATTACAGAAAAATATCTGTCTTAACAAGTGTTTTAGTCTTGTAATTAAATTATTATTTTTTTTTTTCAAAAAAGTTGAAAATATTAGCTTGTTTTAAGTTACTTTCTGCTTGCCAAGTGAAATTATCTTACCCCATTGGCAAATCTTGAAATGAGTAAAACTATCTCACCTCATTCACAATCTTTTTGTCTTGTTTACCAAAAAGTAAAAGAAATAATATGTAAATATAAGACTTAACATGCTGTTAAGATTGACTTATTTTTTGGTTTTTGCAGTGTAGTAGAATCAGGTAGCCAAATTCGGGTTGAAATTAAAATCAACAGGACTGTAGATCTCCAGGAACATGGTTGGGGATCACTGCTGTAATCACTTTGTACTTTCTGTTTATTTTCTATTTGAATTGAGCCACCTGTACCTCCTGTGAGAGATTCCTGGCACTCTTGGCTGATGGCGATGGGGTGGGGCTTGTTCAGAGTGTCGGCGATCACCTCCACGATGCATTTCATCACCTGCAGGCACAAATGCCAAGGTCAGCAGAGGGAGGGTCAAAACAGGCCTGGGGTGATCAGGGCTGATGAAAGGGTTTGTGGTGATGGTTCTTTCTAGGCTGACCGGACGTCCTCTTTTTCCTGGACATTTATTCTTTTTGGGACAGGCAATATCCATCCAGGCGGGATGTAAAAATTCCTAAAAATGTCCGGTGAGGTTTTGCTCATTCTATAGACCATAGATATTCAAATCTGGACCTCAAATCTAAGTCTGGCCCTGGTTTTCTTTTTCCCAGGTAATTCACTGAACAATTTGTGCTAATGACTGGCCAGACTGTTTTCACACCTGACTCCCAGGTAAAGAGAGGATGGAAAACCAGCAGGTCTCGGACCTTGAGGACCGTGATTTGAATACCAGGGCTATAGACCATACATAAACAAACAAAAAGCCTAGTATTATGTTCATAACACCTGCCCGCCCCTGTCCTATTTTATTTTAAATCCAATATATGCATACCCCTAGCGATGGCACTGCCTTGGGAACTTGACTCTCCCATGCACACAGGTTTAAGCCAGGCAGGGGAGCCTGGATAGTAACAATGAGGACAGGATACAGTCTCCCCCGCCCGACCCTGTTAATCTGTATATAACCTGATGTGGGCTCCTGTGCATAACCTGAATTCATTTCTCTTGATGAGGTGAAGGGAATGCTGGATCATGTGGGCTCTCCAGTTTGTCTCGTTTCATTAATAACTGTGAAAAGGCATGTTCTCTCTGAATAATGAACCTAAGAGTGCAGTCTGTTTTGTTGATATTAATTATATTCGAATGAAGAGCAATGGGCTGCCATGCTTTCAAACTACGTAAAAAAAATCCAATTATGGATTTTTGTGTCTAGAGCCTGGGCCTTTTGGTTAAGCTTTCAGGGTTTCCTGGGATTCCTGTTAAATTTAAAGATGCATATGGACACTGGATTTTTAAGACTCCTATAGTGAGCTGCCTTAGAAAAACACAACGTACCACCTGATCCTAAACCTGCTCTCTCTCTCTCTCGCTCTCTCTCTCTCTCTCTCTCTCTCTCTCTCTCAGCAATAGAGAAATGTGGCTCTTTTTAATATTACTATCATCAAAGTCAGACTCAATGTCACAGCAAAACAATATTATTCACTGCGGCTGCCAAAGGTCACACCTGGTCAAGTCTAAATATACCAACATCACAGAGATGTTGCAAGCTATTGATTTTTTTGGCAATGTCATATTGAATTTTTCTACCTATGAGGAATTTAATATGGCTTAAATTGTCTGCTAAAATGAGTTTTGGTTCAGGTTTCATGCAATAGACAATGACCCCTATTAACGTGTTTTCAGGAACAATAGAAAAGAGTGTCCTTTCCAACGTCTTGCAGTGTCATTCTGACCGTTCTGTTTTATCAGTTTGACTGTCTGTGAGCTGTGATCTCTAATAAGGGACATGTTGAACTGAAGGGATTGAACAGATTGCATTTTACACTTATCCATGATTCAAAACTTGATTTTTCCCAACCCTGCTTTGTACCGGGAACGGGCATGTGTTCAATGAGACAGCACAGTCTCATGTCATCCTAAACCCTCAGTAATCTAAAACCCACTGTTTTGCTCACGTTGAATCCTGGCCCCCCTGCAATGTCTTGGTACTATTTTTCTTCCCAGTGGCATATTACTCCACATGATTTGTGCTCTCACCATCTGTCTCTTCATTTCCTGTCGATCTGCCCCCCCCCCCACTACTTCAGATGGAAGGCCTATATTCTTGGTGGCTGCCACATCATTGCCACACTAAACTTTCCACATTGGATATTTCCATTTACAGAATCTGCCCACTTGTAACTCTAGAAAACTTTCTCATAAAAACTAAAATGCAATATTTTGGGTCTGCTTCTGTGCCATGATTTAGATTCTGTATACATTTTTACTCTGCACACAGCAAAAATGGTGGCATACATTTAACACCCTAGGGTGTTTATATGAGTCCATGGCTTGTGTCAAATTTACATCAATATTTTTGTTGTGTACAATACATGACATTTAAACATTATCCTTCTATAATTGTGACATGTTGTTAATTGATGAGTTACTGTGAAATCACTTTGAAATCCTAATTTAAATGGAAAGGTTTGCCTTATTTCTTATCAGTGTCTAATCAAGTTATTTTTTCAATGCTTTCTTGTCTACTTCTGTTGGAATTGCACCCTCATAGCGAACACAAAAACCATCCCTCTTCCAATGTTGACAGGGGTTATAATGCGTTTTAGCTTATACTCCTATCTCCAGTAGTAATATCAAAAGCTAAATAATAATAATAACAATAATAATGTTATCATCGTCATCATTATCTTCACCATCATCATACTCAGTTAAGCTCACCATCACATAAACACAATCATAATAAGCATTCACTTGAATGTGTAGCTAAAAATATGTAATTTTGTATCGATCAGAGACCGGTTATTTTGGGGCGAGCATGAACAAATCAACAAATCATCAACAAAGTGACCTGAATGTCGTTGCTGTATTAAAAAAACGCTCCAGACGAAACCCTCAATGAATAATGCAAAGTGAACGGCATATCTCACCTTAATGTCATCTTTCTCCACTTGATCGGAAGGAACGGGAATTGAAAGCACTGCAGGGGAAAACCGAATTTCTCCATTACGTCTTACCGTCAGTCTATCTTAGTCACGAAAACTATACTTTCAATGTAATTATTACGAATCGTGCACATCAAACAAATTGTCCGGATCTATATTTTTTAAGAAGCCATAACCAAAATATGGTCGAAATACACGACTTTTCCAATAACTTGGGTTAAGTTATTTGAAGGCGCACACTCTGACGATAACCCACAGTTATGACCTTGAATTAAACATGAATAATAAGGATTTACTGAAACGGATAGTTTTCAGGACATTATGCATATCATTTTGGTGTGCTCCTCAATATACAACATGGAATTCCGTTGTTATACAGTACACAGTACAGTACACATATTGTAGCCTACGTTCAGATTGTTATAAATCGCACTACACACTCGGGTCGCGGGTTTTATAAAGTGCTGCTGTCCTTGGTTCTGTATTAGGACAGCTTCGCTGAAAGAGGGACCGGTGTTCCCCGTGATAAGATTAATGAACCGATAAAAATAGAAAAGTAAAAGGGATTTGTAAGTATATTTTATTTTGCCTTACCGTAGCTCACCAATAATGTACAAATATAGCATCCTCTTGTCATCATGTTTGCGAACCAACAGCACCCACAGTCTTCAGTCTGTTGTGTAGAAGGAAAAGTCTGTGGTAAGGTGTCACTATTTTCCTCTGCCTTGTGCGAAATGAATCATTCATCTAGGTGCGCTGCCTTTGTTGTCTTTTGAGTAGTGGGTTCTTCTTCCACATCTGCTGCAGTGCACTCTCGTTCTACTGATGTCTCGAGAAGCACTTATGCAGCAACACCTACTTTATATGGGTGCCCACCGAGAAGGAAATGACATCACTGCAATGAAAACGGTATTTTCTTCTTCTGCATACCTTAATTTTTAATGCCTCTATATTCAATGATGATTAGGGAAAAAAGATCGCCAATTGCTTTTCCACTACTTTTATTTAGGCTCCAATTTCCTATTTCAAATCCCAATATCTGAAACAGTAACAGCTCTTCATAGTCAAGGAATATAAATCCAATTACCGGTCATTTTTTGGTCCTGTCATTCTATTTATGGAAAAGTGATTTTACTAGTTAGCATTACTAAGTCTTACCAGTAAGCATCTTCATTTGATGAAGTTCATTGAAAGTCATCCACCAAGTAGTAAACAAAGTTTTGTATTTCGAAAGACCAAGTACAAAGTGACAGTTTGTCATCTGTATTTGCTTTGGTACAACTACGTCATTACAACATTTATTTAATAAATGCAAATGTATTATTGACACATTTTCTGTAGCACTGATTGGTTGTTTAAATAGTTAAAGTTTGCCGCGGCTCGGATATAAGGAATGCAGTTCATGTCACTCCTGAAACTTTTTTAACACTCAACCTTCCGAGACATTGTGGACACATCTCAAATGAAACATTATGTTGTACTTTGTATAATGAGGTCATTTACATACATTTTGAAATATACCAAAGCCCAACCGTACACAGTGGCCCTTCTTTAGCACCAAGAACAGAGCTTCTTTAACGCGTGGAACGTGTATTTTTTGTTAAACTAGTTTAGTATCGACTGTATAAACAATAGATCATTGCAAAACATTGAATAAGTGTCAATGCACATGTCCACATAACTAAAAAAAAAATTAAAGAAAAAAAAATAGAAAAGTATGTGAAGCCCTTCAAGAGGCGTATTATTTTAAGTATTTTTTTATTTATTAATTCATGTATTGTAGCTACTACTAGTGGTTTTATCATGTATTGCAGATCTTAATTAGCCTCCTGAAGTTACTTTGAGAGTGTTGTATGATGGACAAGTTGTCATCCGCAGCACTCTGGTGTCCAGTGTTTCAAAGTTCCAAAAGTTACTGCTTGTCCATCAAATTAGGGTGGTGTGTTCCAGATTCATGTCAATATATGCAAATTAGGCAAAAATATATATCTTGAAATGGATGCATTCATAGTTGCAGTCATCTTAGTGGGATCAATGTGATGCTGGGAGAGATCCTATTCAGCTCTTTTTTCCCCCTGCTGATGCAGAGAGTATGCAGTTTTACCTGTGATCTGCAACACATTTTATTTGCTCCCATGGGAAAGAATTATGCTGAGCTTTCAACTTGGAGACCTGGTTAAAGCTCTGTCTCGGGCTAAAAATGTAATGCTTCCCTTGTTTTTTTAAACATGTCCCCAAATGTGAGGTGGGCCATTTTTAGACAACGCTTTATTTTAAGTTCTTTTTTTTACAGTTTGCTCTCCTTTTGTATTTTGGGTTTTATTCAGACAGGGCAACAGACAGAGGAGGGACCCAGCGTAGAAAGTACCATGCCTTGGAGGGGACCAAACATCCCCTCACGCAGTGAATCACATGACTAAGAGTATAGACTGTGCCACATGTCACAATTTGCACAGGTTGTCATGATGTGGATATTGTTCTTGAACAGAGAGCACCTTTATCAGTCTTCTATCTAAATACTGCACTCTCAAAACGAACGTGTTAATATCCAACAAACGTTTAGTGTTACTACCTTTGTGCTACTTTCAACACATTATGTGTCGAAGTTACTACTTTTGTGTTACTTTCAACACATTTTGTGTCCAATAACACAATGAATGTGTTAAAAAGTGAGACCTTTAAACACAGTCTGTGCTGAAAGTAACACAACATGTGCTGTTTTTAACTAGACATGGAGAAAGGTTAAAAAATGACATCTGGTTTGAGAGTGTGTATGACCAGTAAGGGATGAGGGTGTGTTCTTGAACAGGGACAGGGTTCCTTACTATGCCACTGCTTACAGTCATCTGCCAGAATGTGTATGTCAAATTATTTGACACTTCATGTGATGCCAAGTAATTTATTTTTTGGCTTGACGGGGTGGGAAAATGAGCATGACAATAATAAATCCCGTTAAATAGTCCATTAAAAAAAAAAATTAAGTTGATTTTGTCATTACAATTTTATGTTGAATACGGTTGGGATATGCTCGTGAATGTAATCCTGTCTTTGATATTCTGATGCCCAAAATAATCTAAAGAATAAGCAGAAGATAATGGAGCAATGGCAGGCATGAAAAGGCTTCCAGGAGTGGAAAAAATATCACGTATGTCTGATTATTTTTAACGTTTTAATTTTTTCTCTATCTGTAATCTATGATGGCTGTCCAAAAACATTATGTCCCTTCTCCTCTTTATTTTTTTTCTTTGTTTTATTGGATTGTCTCTATAAATAGCTTTGCTGAAAACAATGCATACGTTCAGGGATTGTTTATATGAGAGGCTATTTCCAATAGTGTTAATTAAACTGCTGCCTTGCTGCATTAAATCTCCAGCCTGACGGACAAGACCTTGGAGAGCAATATCTGACTGTGCTGCGATTACCAATTCATGAAAGCAATGAAGATGCATTTAAAAACGCTTTTAGTAACGTGGGAGACGTGCGTTTGTGTGTGTCAGAGAGAGAGGGAGGGAGAGAGAGAGGAGAGAGAGCAAATGCTTGTTCCAGAAATTGCATTAATTTGTGTATAACATCAACCCCCTTATTTTTTCCTATATTTACATTTATTGCAGTTACTTTTATCTACTGAGTACATTATATTTAAGTGTGTTCTACTGATTGCTCTTGCCATTTATGTTTCTCCCCGTGGCTTATTTTTAAATTCCTAGAGCAAAATCTCCAAACTACGGAATGTTCTTACATAGCACTGTGGAATAAATAACATACACAAACTTTGTAACTTAGATATGATTATTCCACTGGATGAATTCATTACCCTTGTGCATAACAGATTTCATGAAGATTAGAATTAATTTAGTTCACCTGAACTTTCTGTAAATTGTGTGATTCCTTATGTACTGTATTTTACTTTTGGTGACTCTCTTGGCCAGTTCTCCCTCAAAAGATAGCTTATCTCAAAATACTTCCTGGTTAAATAAAGGTTGGTTAAATAAAAATAAAATGTATCTATCATTTCATTTTGAATGAATAAAAGCACATTAAATAAAGAGCTAATCAGCAAAGAGACACAATAGTCCACAGTTTTCTTGCTTATCACAATGAATGAGGCAATACACCTGTCTTTTTCTCTAAAAACAGTGATTATATGATCAAGAGGTGTTGCTAGGACACAGGTAATTAAAGGTGCTATGCCCTGGCAGGTGTTTGACTTTGCTTCTCTTCTGTTGCCTTTTGGGTATGAACCTGGTTCAGTTAATGTCATTTAGTTTAATTTAATTTTATCTTATTTATAGTGGTTGCATCATAATTTTCTAATTTGTGTTTGATTTTAGGCACTTATTATCATTATAATTGACTATATTTACTGTATTTCTGAGTAAACGTGAGTATGTTAAGTTATAAAAAATATAAATAGTATTTCCTTCTTAGATATGATTGATTAGTTATGATTAGATATGATTAGTACAATGACGTAAAGCCTCTCACATTCAGACAAAGATGTGTAATTGCAATAAAAATGTGCCACGTCTCCTGACCTACTTTTAAAATCTAATCTTTAATCTAATTTCATGTGTAATATTTTTCACCAGTACCTAGCAACAATAATGTTGTCAACTGTACCATGAAAACCATTAAAGCCCTGCTAATATTTATCTTGCATTTAATTGTCTTTTCTTTTTTTTTTTGCACCAGAGCAAATACTGTGGATATATAGATGGAAACAGACATCTATGTTTTTGTGTATTGAACACTGCACATTTGCAACAGGAACAAAGCCATTTCAAGACAGTAAACAAATCATGTTATTAAGTTTCAAGGTGCATAAAAGCTCAACGCTTCTCCGTCTTTATTGAAAAAGTAAGCGCATTTTACAAATGCAACTGCGGATTGAAGAAAATCTTTGGCATTGTATTGCTGGTATAATGCCAGAAAAAAATCTTAATGGACTACGCGAAACCCTAATGGACTAGCCAGAGCCGCAGGATTGCACGCAACGCAACTGAAAGCTCCCTGTCAATAAAGCTCCCTGCTGTGGTTCTGATCTGCTCTCCATTATTAGAATTAAACTGGAAGGCATCTAACGCAGAAGCTACTGTTGGCTCCCCAGAAGAGGATATAGTTCCTTTTGGTTATAGTCAGTGAAAATGATAAATGATTCCAAGTCGCAGGTGCTCATATTTGCCAAGAAATTATTTGAATGAATTGAATGATTTGGCACAATAGAGTGTGTGCAGCTTTCATTCTGATTAAGCATGTTTAAAAAACCACCATCTTTCCCTCTCTAAAGGCAGAGGACCTAGGCCTCACACAAAAAACCCCACCATCTTTCACTCTCTAAAGGCAGAGGACCTAGGCCTCACATAAAAAACCCCCCACCATCTTTCACTCTCTAAAGGCAGAGGACCTAGGCCTCACACAAAAAACCCCCACCATCTTTCCCTCTCTAAAGGCAGAGGACCTAGGCCTCACACACAAAAAAACCACCATCTTTCCTTCTCTAAAGGCAGAGGACCTAGGCCTCACACACAAAAAAACACCATCTTTCCCTCTCTAAAGGCAGAGGACCTAGGCCTCACACAAAAAACCCCACCATCTTTCCCTCTCTAAAGGCAGAGGACCTAGGCCTCACACAAAAATACCCAACCATCTTTCCCTCTCTAAAGGCAGAGGACCTAGGCCTCACACACACAAAAAAACACCATCTTTCCCTCTCTAAAGGCAGAGGACCTAGGCCTCACACAAAAAAAACCCACCATCTTTCCCTCTCTAAAGGCAGAGGACCTAGGCCTCACACAAAAAAACCACCATCTTTCCCTCTCTAAAGGCAGAGGACCTAGGCCTCACACAAAAAAAACCACCATCTTTCCCTCTCTAAAGGCAGAGGACCTAGGCCTCACACAAAAAAACCCACCATCTTTCCCTCTCTAAAGGCAGAGGACCTAGGCCTCACACACAAAAAAACACCATCTTTCCCTCTCTAAAGGCAGAGGACCTAGGCCTCACACAAAAAAACCCACCATCTTTCCCTCTCTAAAGGCAGAGGACCTAGGCCTCACACAAAAAAACCCACCATCTTTCCCTCTCTAAAGGCAGAGGACCTAGGCCTCACACACAAAAAAACACCATCTTTCCCTCTCTAAAGGCAGAGGACCTAGGCCTCACACAAAAAAACACCATCTTTCCCTCTCTAAAGGCAGAGGACCTAGGCCTCACACAAAAAAAAACCACCATCTTTCCCTCTCTAAAGGCAGAGGACCTAGGCCTCACACAAAAAAACCACCATCTTTCCCTCTCTAAAGGCAGAGGACCTAGGCCTCACACAAAAAAACCCACCATCTTTCCCTCTCTAAAGGCAGAGGACCTAGGCCTCACACAAAAAACCCCACCATCTTTTCCTCTCTAAAGGCAGAGGACCTAGGCCTCACACAAAAAACCCCACATCTTTCCTTCTCTAAAGGCAGAGGACCTAGGCCTCACACAAAAAACCCCACTATCTTTCCTTCTCTAAAGGCAGAGGACCTAGGCCTCACACAAAAAAACCCACCATCTTTCCCTCTCTAAAGGCAGAGGACCTAGGCCTCACACAAAAAAACCCACCATCTTTCCCTCTCTAAAGGCAGAGGACCTAGGCCTCACACACAAAAAAACACCATCTTTCCCTCTCTAAAGGCAGAGGACCTAGGCCTCACACAAAAAAACCCACCATCTTTCCCTCTCTAAAGGCAGAGGACCTAGGCCTCACACAAAAAAACCCACCATCTTTCCCTCTCTAAAGGCAGAGGACCTAGGCCTCACACACAAAAAAACACCATCTTTCCCTCTCTAAAGGCAGAGGACCTAGGCCTCACACAAAAAAACCCACCATCTTTCCTTCTCTAAAGGCAGAGGACCTAGGCCTCACACAAAAAAACCCACCATCTTTCCCTCTCTAAAGGCAGAGGACCTAGGCCTCACACACAAAAAACCACCATCTTTCCTTCTCTAAAGGCAGAGGACCTAGGCCTCACACAAAAAAACCCACCATCTTTCCCTCTCTAAAGGCAGAAAACCTAGGCCTCACACAAAAAAACCCACCATCTTTCCTTCTCTAAAGGCAGAGGACCTAGGCCTCACACAAAAAAAACCACCATCTTTCCCTCTCTAAAGGCAGAGGACCTAGGCCTCACACAAAAAAACCCACCATCTTTCCCTCTCTAAAGGCAGAAAACCTAGGCCTCACACAAAAAAACCCACCATCTTTCCCTCTCTAAAGGCAGAGGACCTAGGCCTCACACAAAAAAACCCCACTATTTCCCCCTCTCTAAAGGCAGACAACCTAGGCTACACACAAAAAAACCCACCATCTTTCCCTCTCTAAAGGCAGAGGACCTAGGCCTCACACAAAAAAACCCCACCATCTTTCCCTCTCTAAAGGCAGAGGACCTAGGCCTCACACAAAAAAAACCCACCATCTTTCCCTCTCTAAAGGCAGAGGACCTAGGCTCCACACAAAAAACCCCACCATTTTACCTTGTCATGGCCTCCAATCTCCCCTGCGATATGTCCTGTCAAACCTTGTGACAATTTCATAAAATTTTATATTCATATTATTATTATGTCCACGCTAACCGAACCGTGATCCTTCCCAGGTATGATCTGGATCTTCAGTCAGGTTATTGCATATTTTACTCATATTTGAACATTTCAAAGCAATAACTTTTCATTTTCCCCAGAAGGCTTTCAATAAGGTTAGATTCTATATTTGTAAAGTATGTTTGACAGTATTGGGAGAAGAGATTATTACTATCATTATGATACTGTCAGTCCAGTTATTTTTGAGTCACTTGGCAGTTGGTTGGCATTTCATTTGAAAACAAAGCGCAAATCCCTTAAATGCAATACAATAAGGTATTTTGTGTTGAACAGGCTGGCATCATTCTGCTTATCCTGAAACAGAGACATAATGGCAGGTGGTTTGGTTCCCAACTCAGTTCAGTTCCCCCGGAGAAAACGTAATCCACCTGGGTGGCTCTGGTAAAAGGGGAGAAATCACAATTTAAATAAAATAAAGCATGATAATGCAAAGAAACAGGTCTTATTGAATATTGAGAAACGTGTTGTTTCTTGCGTAAGAAGAGCATAGGTGCTCTTTTGAGCAAGATGATTAGTCAGGCCCCTCGTACCCACGAGAGTATCTTTAATAATCTCAGGCCCCTCGTACCCACGAGAGTATCTTTAATAATCTCAGGCCCCTCGTACCCACGAGAGTATCTTTAATAATCTCAGGCCCCTCGTACCCACGAGAGTATCTTTAATAATCTCAGGCCCCTCGTACCCACGAGAGTATCTTTAATGATCTCAGGCCCCTCGTACCCACGAGAGTATCTTTAATGATCTCAGGCCCCTCGTACCCACGAGAGTATCTTTAATGATCTCAGGCCCCTCGTACCCACGAGAGTATCTTTAATAATCTCAGGCCCCTCGTACCCACGAGAGTATCTTTAATAATCTCAGGCCCCTCGTACCCACGAGAGTATCTTTAATGATCTCAGGCCCCTCGTACCCACGAGAGTATCTTTAATGATCTCAGGCCCCTCGTACCCACGAGAGTATCTTTAATAATCTCAGGCCCCTCGTACCCACGAGAGTATCTTTAATAATCTCAGGCCCCTCGTACCCACGAGAGTATCTTTAATGATCTCAGGCCCCTCGTACCCACGAGAGTATCTTTAATAATCTCAGGCCCCTCGTACCCACGAGAGTATCTTTAATGATCTCAGGCCCCTCGTACCCACGAGAGTATCTTTAATAATCTCAGGCCCCTCGTACCCACGAGAGTATCTTTAATAATCTCAGGCCCCTCGTACCCACGAGAGTATCTTTAATGATCAGCCATTCAGAGGCATACGTACGTGCAAGTACATACATGCATTACCACTGTGGCATTGCAAACAAGTTCATTTCCCAAGGTATGGCTACAAACTACCAAATAATCTTTGCTAATTGTGTACACCATTGCAATGTCTTTCTCGTGAGGTTGTTCGCGCAATGAGAATAGAAATGAGTTCTACTGGCAAGTATTCAAACACTTTCAGTTCAGGCTAATGTCCCTCGTTTTTTTCCCTGGATACATGTAATAACCTGAACATTTTAGATCAATTCTTACTGTTGTTCTGTTGCACGGCTTTTTAATGCGTCTTTGTGAGGAACAGCTGCTAGAAGAAATAGTAAATTAATTAATACAGATTAATTAAAGATACTAAGAATGTTGTTGAAATCTGACAATGTATGTGTGTATAAATCATTGTCGCACTGTTTCATAAGCCAGTAGCTATTGCCTGATGGTGGAACTTGAACTTTAGCAGTCTGCTTTATCAGGGACTTTAATTAAACATGAAGACACTTTCATGAATACTTATCCAGACAGAAACACATTAATATTGCCCGTATCAAATTTCCTATTTCACCATCTGTAAAGATTCCAATCTGTGTGCCCTTCCCAAAACAATAAAGGCCGCTTTGCGTCAGTGGGGTGCTGTGTTTGTCTAGCGTCAAATTACAGTGGTTCTCTTTATTCCAAATGTCTATAAAAAGCTATAGCAGCAGGCCAATTGCAGGACTCACTCAACCGGTGATTGTTCTCCATAAATCGAGGCTGTATGTTTATGCATACGCCAATATATCAACGACAACTGAGGGACAAGGGCTGCTGGCGGGACTGTTGATCATAAGAAGTCAGTCATGAAAGGAATGGGTTAGACGTCATTGTGGGTTTTTTTTTTTTTTTTGTCTTCTTCCAAAGGCTTCATTTGTGAAAAAGAAAAACACGTTTCAGGTTTCCTCCGGAACATCCCCATCCAATTATCCCATCTCTGTTGGGGAGGCTGGTTCGGCCAGCAGTTACTTTGTTCAAAGCTTTTAATGCCTTGCTTTTGTCTCTAATGCTTTGAACCTCTAACCTCCCTGAATTCCGTTTTTCATACAACCTGTCTTTCCTGATCCTTAAATTTTAAATACTCAAAAATACTGCCTCCTGTTTTTTTATACCTTTCTGTGACACAGTGCGAAAATGGCCAGAGAAATGAAATGCTCTCAGAAAAAGCTAAGCTAGCATTAAAAGGCAATAAGCAAAGGAAGGCAATGAATGTTAGTGTTTCCATTCAGCTATAGAGGGATAATACTGTATGGAGAAGTCATTTTAATGGCCTATAAAATAAGCTGACATGATATTAATTCAGGAACTGGATCTGCAGAACAAATCTCTAAGAGGACTTTGACAGGGGACTGTGATGATGTAGCATTAATACAAATCACATTCATTAATCTTACTGTTAATAAAATAATAAAAGTGGTTTTAAAGAAAATGTATCTCACAAATTTTCCAGAGCCCAAAAATAGCACACACAGTAATCTGTTAAAACATTACCTTTATTTATATATGTACAAATATTTATTCTCACACAGCTCATTAATGAAAGAATTTTCATTATTATCAGAGTCAGAATTAGTAGAGTGCCTTGGCTTATTATAAAAAGAAACAAATCAATAAACCTTTGAGACTTTTTTTTTATTTTTTAAATCAAGCTGTCAAGTGCCTTCTGGTGTCATTAAAGACAGTACACAATTATGAAATGCTCCGGCAGCAGACTCCAGGCAGCACAATCTCTCAGTTCATTACCTGTGTGTGTGCATGTGTGCGTGTGTCCTTCAGTGCGTTCATGTGCACGTGTACGATCATACATGTACTCGCCATAAATACCAGTTCATATCAGCTAGAAACGAAAAAGTCTATGATAGAATTTTTTTTTAAATTACATTGTCCAGCTTCAATGTGGTGAGGTCATAATTTAGCCATTACAGGACATATGCCACAGCCAACAGGGGCAGGAAAAGCCAGGGCGTTGATGCGGGCGTTGATGCGGATGCGGGCGTTGATGCGGGCGTCGATGCGGGCGTCGATGCGGGCGTCGATGCAGCAGCCTTAGGTCTTGTGTAGATGTAAGGATGTTCCTAAAAATGTATCTGTTAGTTTGTAACATGTCTCATGGGGACATTTTTCTTTTCAAATTATTTGAATCAACTGTAAACAGCCAGACCAAATTACAGTCATCAAAATAATCAATTCACAGCTTAATATAATATTACTCAAAATATGTAAAAACAGTCAGGCTTAAGAGGTATAAAACCTACCTTTGGAGGACACATGAGTTTAACTGTTTCACCGAATGTCTCAATAAGGACCTTTTCTCCTTCAGGCTGGAACTGGGTGACAAAATGAATACGTACATTAGGAACCTTGCATTCATCAATGGAAATCTGACATTATGGGCCTGATTTTCTAAGACCTTTAGCGGGTCCAAAACCATTTAGCACACGCAAAACCAATAACATGATTGGTGCAAAACAAATTCCTTGACCAATCATTGGTCATGTTATTGGTTTTGCGTGTGCTAAAAGGTCTTAGTAAATCAGGCCCTATGTCTTCGGTCTGTGCCAATGAAATTTTAATGGGCATCAGATGGGCACCATTTCAATGGCAGTATAACTGTAATGAGTTGTTCCATAGAAAGGAGACTTACCATGTTGTTCCACAAGCCCTTAGCCAGTTCCTCGTGACCTTTAATGGTGAAGTGGAAGCAGTCGAGTGTGAAAAAGCTCAGGTCAATATCCCCATTCTGAGGGGAATAAGATCAGAGATCAGGTCAATATCCCCATTCTGAGGTGAACAAGATCAGAGATCAGTGGCATAAATAACATCAGTCTGGGTATTTAGTTGTATCTTTAAAACAGGTGTTAAATATCGTTGTGAACTATTCTTGTTCCTTGGAATTATATCCAGGACAAGTGTTATAGCATTTTAAACACTGATGTCTGCACCCTGCCCTCTTATGGTTTTACCCAATTATATCAGTTAAAATGATACACAAAACAGCCAGCTTATGCATTAATCCTTTTTTGTTGAGCAATCCCAGGTGTGCTTGAGGAGTATGAATTTGAGAGGAAATACTTGGAGTCATACTGGTAGCCTTGACGGTTGTGCCTTTTTCAGGTAGGGCTGGAGAACCACAGCAAAGTCCTCCTTAAAGTAACGGTCACTAAGGAGAAGTTGCTCCAACCTCCTCTGTATAAGACAAAGAAGTCCTGGTGAATCCATCTGTGCTTTTAAAGATACAGACGTGCTCAAATTTGTTGGTACCAATTCACGAAAAAAGAAGAGCCCACAATTTTCTCTGAAACTGACAAAAGTAATTGCCATCATTTAATATATTTAATAGAAATGAGACATTGCTTTTGATTTTTGATTAAACAGAATATTTTAAATAATGAAACAAATGAAAATGGCATGGACAAAAATGATGGGACCCGTAACCTAATATTTTGTTGCACAACCTTTAGAGGCAATCACTGCAATCAAGCGATTTCTGTAGCTCTCAATGAGACTTGATCTACCTGTCAACAGGTAGATTGGCCCACTCTTCCTGAGCAAACTGCTCCAGCTGTCTCAGGTTTGAAGGGTGCCTTCTCCACACTGCATGTTTCAGCTCTTTCCATAGATGTTCGATAGGATTCAGGTAAGGGCTCATAGAAGGCCACTTCAAAATAGTCCAATGTTTTGTTGTTATCCATTCTTGGGTGCTTTTAGCTGTGTGTTTTGTGTCATTATCCTGTTGCGTGACCCATGACCTGTGACTGAGACAGAACTTTCTGACACTGGGCAGTACGTTTCGCTCCAGAATGCCTTGATAGTCTTGAGATTTCATTGTGCCCTGCACAGATTCAAGGCACCCCGTGCCAGATGCAGCAAAGCAGCCCCAAAACAGAACCGAGCCTCCTCCATGTTTCACAGTAGGTAAGGTGTTCTTCAGCCCCAAAACAGAACCGAGCCTCCTCCATGTTTCACAGTAGGTAAGGTGTTCTTCAGCCCCAAAACAGAACCGAGCCTCCTCCATGTTTCACAGTAGGTAAGGTGTTCTTCAGCCCCAAAACAGAACCGAGCCTCTTCCATGTTTCACAGTAGGTCAGGTGTTCTTTTCTTTGAAAGCTTCATTTTTTCATCTGTGAACGTAGAGCTGATGTGACTTGCCAAAAAGCTCCAGTTTTGACTCATCTGTCCAAAGGACATTCTCCCAGAAGCATTGTGGTTTGTCAATATGCATTTTAGCAAATTAAAGTCTGGCTTTTGAATGTTTTTCTTTAAAAAGTGGAGTCCTCCTGGGTCTCCTTCCACTGTTGCTCAAAAAGCGATGGATGGTGCGATCAGACACTGATGTACCTTGACCTTGGAGTTCAGCTTGTATCTCTTTGGAGGTTTTCCTCGGCTCTTTTTCTACCAGTCGCACTATCCTTCTGTTCAATATGGGGTCGATTTTCCTCTTGTGGCCACGTCCAGGGAGGTTGGCTACAGTCCCATGGACCTTAAACTTCTTAATAATATTTGCAACTGGAGTCACAAGAACATCAAGCTGCTTGGAGATGGTCTTATAGACTTTACCTTTAACATGCTTGTCTATAATTGTCTTTCTGATCTCCTCAGACAACTCTCTCCTTTGCTTTCTCTGGTCCATGTTCAGTGTGGTGCACACAATGATACCAAACAGCAGAGTGACTACTTATCTCCATTTAAATAGGCTGAATGACTGCATATAAGATTGAAGACACATGTGATACTAATTAAAGAACAATTAGTTTCAATTAATCTCACTATAATCCAATTATTTATAATCTTTTTTAAGGGGTACCAACAAATCTGTCCAGGCCATTTTAGAATATTTTTGTAAAATAAGCAATAATTGATTTATTTTTGATTTAGTTTCTTTGCTTTATTCTACAACATACCAAAGGCATGCACGTGTACATGAGGCAATAGCTTTTAATTTAATCACTTTTCAGGAGGACTGAAGCATTGTTTCAATGAGCTGTAAGGGTACCAACAAATTTCAGCATGTCTGTATATCACACACCAGCAGATGAACAGACAGGTTAGGACCACACTGATGATTCCTAGGATAGAAAACAGCTGAACTCACCTGGAACTCAAAGTTCAACTCAACCAGCTCCTTGATCTCTGGAGAACCAGAAGGTGGCCTTGTCAAGCAGGAACAGAAAGTCCTGTGGAAACGATGTTTATAAAATAATGGAGCAGACACAACAACAAGAACACTAATAATAATAATAATAATAATCATCATCACCCTCATGTCTGTTAAAGGCACAGTTTGATACACGTTTTAAGTGACCCAATACATATCCCATATATTATATAATGCAAGTTCAACCCCACAACTCCTTGACTGGCATGCATCAGTCTCCTGTAATTCGTACGGATAAAGATGAAGGTATTGTTAAAGAAAGCTACGGGCTAGGTGAGGGTGAAGATTGTACTGTACTTCTGCAGCAGACAGCCCAAAGTTGGCCTCTGGACATCTCTCAATGGCTCCATGTACATCACTTGAACCACGTTTACGATCATCCTGGGGACCTGAGCCACACCACACAGTGTCAGTGTTGCATATCATAATAAATTGCTCTGTGACTCTACAATATCACAGTGTACATAAAAGGAGCTGCCATATCATTGGATAAAAAGTCTGTGGACACTTTAAGACTGCTAATCCGTCTTCATTTAAACCGCACCTCATTCATCATCATGTCCAAGGACTCTGCCATATAATGAATGAAGTTGTCCACTGAGAAAAGTGTCTATAAAAAAAACAAAAACAAAAAACACATTTAAATATATGGATTTGTAGTAAATCGGACATGCATTCAAATACCCATAAGGCACTGCTAATTTTGTCATGGGACTGTTTGTTGTGGGTCTGCGGAAAGGCTGGGGAGAGGCGGAAGAGTGCGTGTCCTAAATCTTTCAGTCTGTGTAAGACCCAGAGCCACAGTGAGCTCATGAATGACCTTTTCAGCGTCCAGTTCATTAGTATTAGTGCCTGGACTCTGCAACTTTGGTTAAGAAAAGCTGCATTATACAATTTCTGCAAAAACTATATTATCAGTAAAGAAAGTTACGATTAACTAATATGCAGTTTCATATTATAGGACAGCACACACAAACATACACATAAGTACACATACAATGTAGTTATGCAACTATTCATAGTACTGTGAAGAAGCTCAAAATAAGCG